>CM056596.1:28997878-29143879 GCA_029721355.1 Tegillarca granosa
GGTACAAGCCATCTGGTCCAAAAGACCTCTGATTTTTGTTTCCATCTTCAGGCTTATTTCTAACCTAATCAAAATTACCAGTAACTGAACACATGACCTCGAACTTAGAGAGTAAATGATTTGCTGACTAAGATGCCAAAATGGTTTGTCAGTAAACTCATAATTCTCCAAAATTTGGAAGAGAGTTTAGTTGAGAAATTGTATTTTACACCCCAGTCAAGATACTTTCAATTTATATCCAGACAGTTGGTTATAGGATGTTAGAGAAAACCGGAGTACCCAGAGAAAATCACCGACCTTCAGCAATTGATCTGACAAACTTTCTCACACTAGGATCTGCCCAATGGGTAATCGAACTTGTACAGTGAGAAAATGGAAAGACAGAATTGAATTTTATCTTCTATTACTTTATCAACTACGTTAATATTACATGTTCATTCAGTCCAACTGAAAGACTTATTTATATAAAGTTTGTGTAACAGGCAGAGTGGATAAGGGATTGGGCTTTGGGCTTTTTTTTTTTTTCTTTTTTTTTTTTTTTTGGTTTGGTTCAATCTATAAAGAAACTAGGCAACAGCTTGCCATTCTATATTTTCCTACAGACATGTAAATTTGAATACCATTTTATTAAATTTTGTGCTGCAATCTATTTACCCATAATCTTTTTAACATACAACCTGACTGATTTTAAAAGTAAGTTCAAGGACATACATTTTCTAAAGTAATAAAATTAGCAAATAACAGAATTTGAAGTTTTTCTCCTGCATTATGTGAAAAGCCAACTTATGTACATACAGGTGTTACCAAAAAACCACAGGTGTATGAAAATTATCTAGGCCTCAGGGAGTTCAATTAATCTGAGCAAAAACAAATATGAAAAGATACCTGTATTCTAGATTTTTTTAAATCCAAAAATTAATATTTATAAACCAGTAGCTCAAGTTTGTTTTTTTTCAGGTTTCAATTGAAGAAGCAGCCTTTAAGTTTCTGAATTAAGTTTCAAAATTTAAATTTTAAAATTTAATTTTTAAAAGTAAATTTCAAAATTAAGTTTTAAAATTAAATTAAAAGAATTCCAATAATGGTGTATGTAATATGCAACATACATTAAAATTCATGCCTATACCCTCAAAGCTTATGAACACATTTATAATTTTGTTTAATTAAAAAGCTTATATATATGTACATGTATATGAACTTCAAAGAAACTGCCGGTATATAAGTAACTCAAATTCACAATTTCTCTACAAAAAACCTTCTAAATTAACCACACTACTTTTATTAAATGTATTCAATTTATTATTGAACTTAAAAAGTCCTCAATTTTACAATTTCTTAACGAGAAAACCTGCATAAAATTTTAATATTCATTAGAATGACAAACAAATTTGATTGTCAAACCTGCAGTAAGTAAACTTAAGTCAACATCTGCATGTGGTGAAAAAAAACTTAAAACAGTTTTTGAATTTAATTCAAACTTTATAACAAAACATGACAAAACTACTAACCTCTAAACCGCAAATATTTCAATGTGGTTGCATTTGTCGGTAAACTCGCCATGTCGAAACTCTCTATATTTTCAATTAAATCCAAATTTTTAACTCCATATCAAACAGAATCATAATAATAATAATAATCCATGGAAGAACAAAGAAACAAAATTAAACAATCACTTGATATATATGCCGAAAATCAACACTAACAAAAATACCACAATTTTTCACTATTTCACATTTCCAAAACAAAAACAGCTCTTTTTTTTCACATTTTTCCACCAAAACATAAACATGTTATTCCCAAAAAATGTGTGCATAATCCAGCAATGTATAAACCTTTCTGGGTATATTTATATACTCTTGGCCCTATATATGTATATCTAAAGCCTTAGTACTTCACCCCATATAATATTAAAACCCATCAAACAGCTATCAGAGAGTTTGTTTTATCTTCTCTACCTGTTTAGAAGATTAAATGTCAACAGTAATATCCCCGTTTTTTTTTTCTGAATACATAAATGTAAACTTTGCCTATAAGGTTGTAATGAGCATTTTTTCCTTGAAATTGTTACACATTTTAGTAAGCTTTTTCCATCTGCTGCCCACATATTTTTGAATACGAAAATCATTGTTGTTGATGTTGGTAGAGGAGTTATTGATTGTTACCCAGTTAACATGTGTGTCCCAACCTTTTACTGACTTGAAATATATGTCTTTCATATTCCACTATCTCCCGCTTTTGAAGGGACCATATCAAAAGTTGTAAAAATGTGTCATTCATGCTTTATTTACCTCATATGGTCAATAATTGATTTTCACACTTTTATGAGGCGACTGTATTTGTAAAAATTAATTAAGAAATTACACCATTAATAAAGAAAATTAGTAAAGTATTGTCTGATATTATCTCTGTGATGTTTAAATTAATTTTTGTAACACCATTTTAATTGATACTGTAATTACAATAATTTGTGTACCAGGCCAGCATAGGATAATACTTCATTTTATATGGGTGAGTTACAATTAATGCATTATTCTATCAATTTCCTTGATGAGACATTGCATTGTAGACATGCAAAATGTCATTCATTGGCTTCTTTAGCACTGAGTTTTAAGTAACTATATTAATTTGATATCAACTTTGAATTTAATTAGTTTGAAAATAATAACTTATGCACTTACACACCCCCCCCCCCCCCCATTTTATGTACCATTTTTTTACGATTTTTTTTATAATGTTCTTTTATTGATAATAAGTCTACCCAGCTATATCTAACAATTGTTTTTTTTTTTCCAATGATTTATGTGTTCAGGGCCTCTGTGTTCAAGAGTCTAAAGGACAAATTTACAATGCAAATCACAGCGCCTCCCCCCCTTCCACTTATGTTCAAATCCAACTGCATCTCACAAGTGCGAAATATTGTCAGTTCACTTGTTAAAGGATTGTCCTTTTTAAATGGACACTCCAGTTTCCTCCATCATTCCAGAACTGGCCACTTCTATACAAGTTAAAGAATCTTGACTGGCTGGGGCATAAAATTCACCTAACCAGTACAGCATGGTAATTAAGAAAATGCACTAATGACATGCAAGTTTGAATATGTAATAAATGAGACATTCATAATTGTTATATGCTAATTTATAAATTAATCCACTCTGCTCAATGAATAAGTCCTTTCATTAGACAAATCCTTCGAATCATCAGTGCTAATTTACATTCAGGGTTATATCATAACTACACCTAGGCATTCTGAAGGTGTGAAAAGTAATGTTCAATGTTGAATTTCACATGTTCATATTGATAGCTATTTCTATGTTTTTCTCAAAAAAAAAAAAAAATAAAGACTTTGCCACAATGACCAGGCCCATATTTTTACAATGACCATTCAGTCTATTTTGCAAGGTGCTAATATTACATCATAGTAAGTGTTTAGATTTTGTAATCAATGTCCAATATTTCACACAGTTGATCAAAAAGGTTTTTGTAATTTGTACTTTACAGGTGTTAATCAGTTCTACTTTATCTTTAATTTAAAGTAAACAGCTTGGGTTTTAGCCTAAATGACTTAATATTATTATATGGAATTTAGGTAGGACTTCCTTTTGTAGCCAAGCAGCACCCCCCTCTCTCCCATAGCCCCAACTCAATAAAATTCATGCAAAGGTATAGAAAATGTATTTTGAACAGAAGTGAACAAAATTACTTAATTCCATAATTAAAAAAAAAAATCTTTTAAAAGTTAACCTGGTGTATGTAAAACTAGATCTGCTCACCCTTTAATACCACTCTGGTTTCCTCCGCCATCCCAAAACTGACAGCCTCAATAAAAGAAAAAGAATCTTGACTGGGATGGGATATAAAACATCATTACTTAACTCAACCTTCAATATCCCACTTGCCTATTAGATGCATATTTTTCTCCAGGGTTTTTGTGTTTAAAAAGGGTTCAAAAAGGGACAGAGACTACCAATAAATCAGCAATTCACCATGCAGCTTCCAACTTGAGCACACTATACTCACATTTGTACCATTGAAAAAAGAGCCATTAGAAAGGGGCTAAGCTAAAAATTTCAAAAGCAAAAGAAGTATAGTGCTACCTGTTTGAAATATTTAAAAATAATAATCTCTACCATTCTATCATTACATCTTACTGGCATGCCCATGCATTAAGTACAATTCAATTCACTTTATTCACTTCATTAAACCACTGGAGGTGGAAACAAGTGGTAACATTATTTACAAATTTTCAATGCACCTGGACATGTATATTTGATTCTTTACAATAACATCAACAATGTATTACATATAATGATTGATATATATCACAACTCATATATACCCGTATATAACTTAATATATATATGCATATAAGTACAAGTTCCTCTTTCCCCTCCATCAAAACCTAAGTGACAGGG
Source organism: Tegillarca granosa (assembly GCA_029721355.1). Taxonomy (NCBI): domain Eukaryota; kingdom Metazoa; phylum Mollusca; class Bivalvia; order Arcoida; family Arcidae; genus Tegillarca; species Tegillarca granosa. The sequence goes on from CM056596.1 coordinate 29,002,291, forward strand.
ACCGTGCCCCTGATTTAATTATCCCGGTAACTGTATACACTCTCATATTGATTATAGTACCTGTATTCAGAAATCATTATCTGTTCTGCTGATTTACGACCACCCTGTATCTCCCTAATGACATAACTTGTATTAATACAAAACTACATTAATCATATCATTTATCAATACATTTACATAAGATCAAAGAAAAACACCTTTATCAAAAAGCAGGGACTTTTATAATACAGCAAATCATGTATCTTGCTTTGATATAAATAATGTAAACTTACAGTTACATAGACCTACAAAATTCTTTAACGACAAGTAAAGCACTTGTATTTAAGTCAAATTAACCCATATCATCGACAAGTAAAGCACTTTCGTTTAGGTCAAATTACCGTAACCCATATCACTCTTTTTTATCTATGTTTGTTTATTTTAACAATTTTTAGACATGTATTGAATAAATAATCTTATCATTTTGTGAATTTTTCTACTTTTAAAACTCCTTTTACAGCATTTTGTATACATGTAAGTAAAAGATCAAACAGGGTGCCAATAATGACAAATAATGAAAGTTAGATATGATCAAATGTCCCAAGATTGTAGATACTGTACTGTTACTTTGCACTTACCATGTAAACCGGCTGCTTGACAGGGCACGATAAAGATCCCCTATATTTATCATATATATAGCAGGCATTTATGTGGGCATAGGGCCCCTCCCTTGAATCTCTTTCCCTTTTTCGGCTACTTTTATAAAAGTCCCTAACTCGGCTATCAGGCTTTAAATAAACCCCATCTACCTATTTTACTTAAAAACTCAAAATTCTCTCTTGGCATGCACTACAGCTGCCTGGTTTTGTCATGCCCTGGACAAGTCTCACCTACTGCTCTTACTGGTGCTTGGCCCTCACTCTTCCTCCCTTTACCATGTCTGACCCACAACTAAATATTTAAATCAACTGTCTGCACATTGACCTGGGGCCACATGTAGACATTAAACTCCCTCAACTTGTGTGTGAATTTGCACTTCAGTCCAAAATTGGCACCCAATGAAGATTTCAAACCTCTCCTCTACTGGGAAATGTATTCGTATTTCAAACTTGACTGACCTTTTTAAGTTTTATGCATTGCACATGAAGACTGTTCTTATGCTTCTACAAAGTGATATCAGTGGGTAAAGAAATAACATTTTTCTTTCTTCCAACAAAATTTTATCAACTGCAAGTTGGGGAAATTTTTGAACAAAGACTTTAAAAGTTTTTCTCTATTCAGAATCTAGGTAGTTGAAATCAATGGCATGACAGTTTATTTTATGCATTAAACATGATGCATTAGACATGAAGACTTTTCTTAGTCTACCAAAAAGTGACATTTAGTGGAGAAACAAATTTAATTTCACTTCATTCCAACAAAATTCCATCTACATCTCTATACTGTAAATTAGAAAACTTTTTGCATCTGTTAACTCCGGAAAGTTATTACATATCATTATTTTTGAGAAATCAACCAACTTGCAGCAAGTGAAATGACAAAACTTTTTAAGTTTTTTTTACACAAGGAACAGCTTGAGTTACACATGAAACATGTACTTTTGCTTCCATAAAGTGGCATTAGTGGAGAAAGAAATGACATTTCACTTCCTTGGAGCAAAGTTTCATCTTTACATTTATCAATGATATATAGTAAATAAGGATATTTTTCACTGCTTAAGTTTTACAAAAAGTGACATTTCATGAATGTCGAATTCCTGCCAGTGCAGATGAAAGGCAATCAAATTTAATTGAAATTATGTGAGCATTTTCTTTTTCCTGACTTGTTAGTCACATAAATTTTTCACAGAAATAAACCAATATAATACAAAAATTTCCAGTTTTTTAGAATGTAAGTTTTCAAATGTCCATAGACAGACAAGAATTCTACCAGTTGATGACATTCTTTTTAGCAGTAATCTGTACAATAGGTCTAGACCTTTAGACCACTTTGCAGACTATGGGTAAATTTATGATAAAACAAAGATAATAAAACTACTACAAATAACTTCAAGTGTGTGATGATAGCAAGACTATCTAGCTGTATATCAAAATTTTAGGCAACTCTGATTAAGTTAGAAACAGATACCAGGTATATTTTAGGAGAGTTGAGTTGAGTAATTGTGTTTAACGTCCCAGTCAAATGCAAGAATATTTCACATACTATCGGAATGTCACCAGGTATAGGCGAATTTGCAAAAATTTTGCCTGTGCATTGCACTGATGGCATTATACAGCAGGGCTCTTTATTGTGCCATGCCTACCATGACATGGGATCTCATTTATTTTAAGTTCCCATCCGAAAGAACCGTAACTACAGTAACTACCACTTTCAAGTCAAGACACTGTCTGGATTCAAACCCACAACCTCCCACTTTTGGTGTACTCTACCAACTGAGCTACTGCAGTGTTTGGTATATTTTAAGAGAATCAATCAAAAGGATGTAGTGATACACTTATTAGTCTGTATGAAAGCCAGTATTTTTGTCTGACCAAGTGGTGGTAATAGTTGTCACTCAATGGTCTGTTAGTAAGCAAGCATTATAGTCAATCATGCTGCAGACTTGTTGAATATTAGAATAAGTAGGTGGAGTGTTATAATGGTGTTTTATGCCTCGATCAAGATTTTCCACTTATTTCAAAGCCGTCAGTACTGAGATTGTGGAGGAAACTGAAGTACCTGAAGAAAAGACTAACCTTTAGCAAGTGAACTCACAAACTTTTTCACAATAGGAACAGTTTATGCAGTATTGTGATCTGTAAGTGGTGCTTTAGACCACTCAGCCACTAAGGTCCCCAGACATGTTTGTGATTGATACACTCATGTATGCCAGTTAGATGTCATTTGCTAAATTAATGATAAACACAGAACTAACTTAAAAGTCTGATCAAGAGGGCTGTGATACACTTAGTTATCATTTAGTAAACCATTATTTCAGTCCTCGCTGCTGGAGATGGGTATATTTTACAAATTACGATAACAGAAAATGACAGAGAGCTCAACATAATCAGCATAAAAAGTCCAAAATGCTACACTGGGTGGCAGGAGAAACAATATCTTCTTGTCAAAACCGACCACACACAACTGATAAAAAAAGTTTAAATTTCAAATTTAAAAACTTCAAAATTCCTAGTCATATTGACATAGGATATTTATTCAACAACATTTAAACATAAGTGCCTCGATTATATCCTTTAAATTCATAATTTATACTTCTCAAAGATAGTATAATATTGACATAAGAAATAATCTTAAAACAGAAGATTTAAACTACAAGATGTCATCACCTTTTATCACCATTCATGGAGTACTGGAGGTCTACCGGTTTGGCTTATAGGGCTTAAAATGATCAAAAGTAGAAACTACAGAGAGGAACAGGTAGTAAGCAAAGCTTGCTACACAGGAATTTGAAAACAGTAGTATAAGATGAAGAAAAAATTAATACTGTATAATATTTCTATTAGCGTGTATTATATTTGGCACTTCCAAGGGTCTCGTATATTAAGTGTGTATTAATACTAGCACTGCCAATGTTTCCTCTTAGACAAGTGAGCTAAAATTTATGTTGAAGTATATTAATATTGGCAGAAATTAATTTAACGCCAAAAGCGCCAATATTAATAACACACAGCCAAAATAAATACTTACACAGTCTTAGAAATGTCAGAATGGGTTAACTTATAATAAAAAAAAATATTTAAAGGGACATAACTCTTAGGACAGTCTTGATAGATTTTGTTTAACATAGAATACAGGTGGTTTCAGAAGCCCAATGGTGTCTCTCACCACCTAGCTCTGAATCCAAATTAGACAGATTGTAGTGTTAGGAAGTTTGTCAGTTTGCATGCCAGAGGCCAGTATCCAAAACTGACCTCTTCAATATCAGCATAAGAATTTTGACTTGAGTGTTAAAACACTATTTTTCCACTCTATGTCCACTCCACACATAGAGTGCAGGGTGTTCCACTATTGAATTATAGCATTTGAAGCAATCAGAAATTGGGAGTCGAGAAAATCCAGCCTTTAAAATCAATTTTTATTCTTTCTATATATAATGTTATATTCTCTTATTGTCTCATGGGTAATACTGAACAGAAGGGAAGGATGCATGAATAAAATCCATTCTCTAAAATCAAATGCTCATTCTCTCTCTCTCTCTCTCTCTCTCTCTCTCTCTCTCTCTCTCTCTCTCTCTCTCTCTCTCTCTTGTACTCTTATATTATCTTATATGTAATACTTAACTAAAGCGAAAAACAGCAAATAGGGACACAAATCTAACAAAAGCGAAAAACAGAAAAAAGGACACAAATTTAAAGTGGCTAAACAATTGTTTCTTGTTTACTTGGGGTCAGTTTTATCAGGATGCACTGTGAAAGAGTATTTTCAGGTTTAAGAACAGACAGACTTCTTGAATTACTGACAAATAATATAAACTACATGTATATCACTATTCTAAACTTATTTCTATAATTCACTTGCTGCAGGTTGATGGTTACCAGACTACGTGACCCTAATGCTTGACAGTTATTGGTTTTGTTCAGGCACTCTGGTTTCCTCCACTTGCCACAACCAGACTACCTGGCCCTAATGCTTGACAGTTATTGGTTTTGTTCAGGCACTCTGGTTTCCTCCACTTTCCACAACCAGACTACCTGGCCCTAATGCTTGACAGTTATTGGTTTTGTTCACAGGCCTTAGATAGAATTTAAATGCCACTCGGCACAGTGCCTAGTTAAAGAAGAAAATCACTCGTCACTTGGAAATTTAACTCGGCACAGTCAACTACATGAAAAACGAGACTTTCTTCTCTTAAATACCGCCAGAGCTTGTACCAATAAATGTTTTCTGACTAGCTTCTTAAGCTTTTCAGGAACTTCAGATTTTCCACTTTTAGTAACCAGTAGCTTTTGTTTTGAAGTGGCAGGTTTATAAATGCTTCCACCTGCAACTGGTTTGCCGCCAGGATCAGCATTGTCTAATCAGTGTCTTCGAAAACTTCTTTATCAGCTGTTTCATCCTTGTTTGTCTTTAGAAAGTCATATAAAACAGTTTCTTTACTTTTATTTGACATACTTAACGAACCAACAAGTATATAAACACTTGGAACATCGGTTCGATTTTACGTTACACTAAGTAAATTCCGAATGCCAAACAATAGGTTTGCACATGTGATGCAAACATTTAAATGATTTTGTTGATTGACGCTTGTAACAGAACGGCCAATGTCTAGAAAGGGCCTCATTACAATTGATCTCCTTATACAATATTTTCCCCGACAAACACTATATTATCTGTTTATCAAATGCAACAAGCCCCTCGATGTATATGTCTGATAAATTTAACGTGGCACTGTGACGAGTGGTAGTAGCAATATCACTCGTCCAAGTACAAAATTCACTCGTCAGGACGAGTGGACGAGTGAATAATTGAAGCCCTGTGTTCAGGCACTCTGGTTTCTTCCACTATCACAGAACTGACCACCTGTACCTAATGCATGAAGATCTGTAGTTTTCTCCAGGCACTCTTGGCTTCCTTCACCATCCAAGAACTGATTTGACTTGATTGAATAGGGTTTTACATCCCAGTCAAAAATATTTCACTTAAGTATCGAGACATCATCAGCTATATATGAAGTGGCAGAAATTTTGCATTTTGCAATGCACTCAGGGCAATGCACAGGGAGGGTTCTTTAATGTGCCATGCCTGTCGTGACACAGGGCATCAGTTTTTTGGGTCTGCTCAGAAAGACCCCGTGACTTTCAGTTCTAAATGTTGAGTACTTGGCAAAAGAACAGTCAGTACCAACTTTCAAGTTTTGGTCAAACCCAGGTGGGGTTCGAACCTCAACCTCCCACATATAAAGTGAGCACTTTACCAAATGCTACCATAGTGGTCATCCAAGAACTGACCACCTGGCATTAATGCTAATACATGTACTACCATAGAAGATATAACACAAGGCTCTTTAAACATGTACAGGAGAAAAAACAAATATGCATGCATCCATTATTATTTCATTTTTTATTCTTCAACAGAGTATAAAAGAACTATGATGCAACATGTGAATGGAAATCTGGCCTATGTTTTTAGCAAATAAAATATTTACACATTAAAATCTATATACACACATACACATTTTCATATAAAACTCCTACATCCACACATGTATACAAACAGTAATTTAAACAACTTACCTTCATCAGCGTCCATTTCTATCTCAGGTAAATCCTTAATGATAATTTATTTTTAAGAAAATATATATATATATATATATATATATATATATATGTATGTTTTTGTTCAATATAGATCAAGTCTATGTATCTGTATATATAACAGCAAAGGTAGACAATGATGTCAGAACATTAAATATTTATATCAAAAAAACAACATCAAGATCATTCAAAAAAATAATGATTACTGGTATATATAATTAATTTGCTTGAGCATCCAATATTGCATTTTAAACAAAATCACCTAGACAATAAATCATCTCAGCAACAGCAAGAACAGTCAAGTGAATTTCACAGGAAATAAAAAACAGTATCATCCAAATATAATAGATAATTTTGTATCATCAGCATCAAATGTGAACTGTGAAACAAGATCGCACAATAAACTCAATCATCTCAGAAACTGCAAAAAGAGTCAAGTGAATTTTTAAAAAAGAAGAAATTAAAATAATACATATCAACTAAATATGAAAGATTATTGTTTATCATCAGCATCCAATAAGAACTCAATCAAGATCACACAGAAACTTAATAATTTCCGTAACAGCAAGAAAAGTCAAGTGAATTTAAAAAGAAAAAAACAATATCATCCAAATATGAAAGATTATTTTTCATCATCAGCATCCAATGCAAACATTCAAACAAGATCACACAGAAAATAAATCATTTCGGCAACAGGAGGAGTCATGTAAATTACAAAAGAAAAAACATCAATATCATCCAAATATGAAAGACTGCTTTGTATCATCAGTGTCCAATGAAAGATGTCAAATAAAAACATTAGGCAACTGAATCATTTTGCATGGTGATGAGCGAAATAAAATACAGTAAAAATCAGAACCTTAGTACTTTATGTCAAACAAGATTGCTTAAAACTTAAAACTGAATCATCTTACATGACACAGAGAGAAAGAGAAAAAAATTAACAATGTAAATCAGAATACAAGTACTTCATGTCAGACAAAATCACTAATCGACCAAATCATCTTGCAAGACAACGAGCGAAATAAAGAAATAATAATACCATAAATCATAATCTGATTTCTAAAAATCAAACAAGAATGCTTGAAACTGAATACTGTCAGTGACAACCAAAAAGAAAGGCAAAAAAAGAAAGATGAGTGCAGGAAATAAAAAAACCCAACTAATTCTGTAAATTACAAAAATGTGTATCATTGACAACGAACGAGACAAACATTTTGTAATTGTATTTGGTGTCAGCATCCTGAGATCTAAGCATCAACAGAGAAGAGATACTAAATTCATCTATTTGTTGATCTTCTTAAAGAATTCTTCTATAGAAATACCTAAAGTCTAAAACCTAATCAGAATCACAATTGATTTTTTTCTCTGTCTTGGGAATTCCTGTCGAGTAAAACTGCAAGACAGACAGAATTAAGATATGATAACTTTATTACAAATCATCTCCATGCTCCAGGATAAAAGAAACTGATTACATAATATTACACCAGTCATAATAATGACAACCTCGATATAATTTGATTTTCTTTTTTATTTCTTTCTTCCCTAAGAAGCTTAGTAAAGAGAATTAAGCAGAAAAATCAATTCAACTTTTTCTTCTTATATTTGTGTCAATTACTCAGAAAGGTGTGTTTCGGTTTCAACATTTAAAAGGGTCTTGGTTGATTTGATTTTGACTTACTGGGGTTTTAAATCCCAGTTAAGAATGTTTCACTTATATTCAAGATGAAAACAGCTATAGCCTCAGCTTTTAGAGATATTTAGATAGGCATGTCTAAAAGATGTAAAAATTTTATTCAAATTAAAAATTACAATTGAATGTAGTACAAAATGTACAAACAATGCAGCCACAAATTCTAATAGATAAAATGTTTGATTGATGGAATAAATCTACTTCTTGACCTGCTTGTAAATATTCCCTGTCATCAAGAGCAATATACATGAAAAATGTTTGATTAAACTGCAAAACAAGGCAAAAACAAACTGACAAATCACAGACCATTGACACTGAAAACTCTTTTTAATATCCATGCACTAACACTACAATTAATTTAAATAAATACATTTTCTTAAAACTGGTTTTATTAGATGATTAGCATAAATTATTCATCTCAAATGGCTAACTTGTAATGAAATAACAAATAACATTTCATAAATAGCCGTTAATTCATCAACTTAGCATGAAAAAAAACAACTGTATAGAAAACTCATCATCATAGAGTGGAGTAAGGGAGATAACTCTGGTCTCATCAATGCCAACATGAGAGTAAAACAATTGATACTTTCATTCATGGTTACATCAGGAAATAAGATCTTATCTTATTTTACCAATCCTTGTAAGTTATTCCAGTGTTATATCAATGACATGGAAACAGAGGTTATATTTATTTCTCCATGGTTTAGTAATACATCAAACAAAAACTTATCTCATAACCACTAAAAAGGCCACCCAAATTTCTAATTTAAAAATAATAATTTTTGATCTGCTCTACCAACCATGTCCGTCATTTTTAAAATGATATTTCTTATTGATACTAGTTTAAAATTTTTAAAATCTCAATTTTAAAATGAAAATTTCTCAAACTTTAAATTTAGCATGCAGTTGTATGGATTAACTCCTAATTCTGAATTAATTTTTCAAAACTTTAAAAGCTTCAGATTTCACCTTCTTGCTTGTTTAAAAAAATTCAAATTTCAATCTTTTAAATTAAATGAAAACTTTTCCTACTTTTTCACACAGTTGGATGTATGGATTTTAACTAAACTTTCTTTTTAAATTTTGAAAGCATACCAATAATTTTTCTAAATTTTATATTCTTACTCTAAATCTTGAATTAATTTCGAGAAATTCAAATTTCTTTTTTTTTTCAAACTCAAAACCTTCTGTACTTTTTCACACAGCTAGATAGGTGGCTTTCATTTTCTGACTACTAATTATGATCAATAATCAAAAATTTTAAAATTTAAAATTAAAAAAAAAATACTTGCTCTTACAAGTTCCAATGTTTTCATTCAATTCACTTTAAAATTTAAATTTAAAATTAAAAATTTAAAATTAAAATGCAGGTAACTTATTTTGCTCTATCCTCATTGAGGATTAATCTTTACAAAATTTCATGAGGTGCATGCATGTGCAAGTGTTTCTGATCTGCACTGCCTAATTGTGCACTTATGGCCATTTTGAAATTGAATTTTTGAAAGAGACACACAAGGATATGCCCCAGTGGAATTTATACCTTTTGCAGAAGCTCTAATTAGCTGAGAGTAATAAAGCTCAATTTAAAAGTCAATTTTAAAATCGAGAAACTTCTAAATTTCAAAAATTAAAATATGTGTGTCTTACCTGCTCTTCCCATCATCCTTTGTTTAACTTCATCTTCTAAATTTGAATTTTGTATTTTATTCTCTTTAGTATCAGAAGCCATTTTATCACATTATGTAAATTAATCCAAATTAAAAATAATCCAAGGAATTAGTTAACTGACATGTCTTTTTTTCTCTGAATTCACACTTTTTATGGATAAAATCCAGTCAAACATTAACATCCTGGAAAACAGAAATAAATTATCATTGAAACACTAAATTATTTAAGTTGATTAATGATGTTTTAAGCTCAGTCAAGATTCTTCCACATAAATCAAAGCAGTCAGTTTTTGGGATGGTGGAGGAAACTGGAGTTCCCAGAGAAAACCAACAACTTTTGGCAAGTGAACTGACAAACTTTCATACACTAGGATCTGCCCAAGTGGGATTTCACTGAGGCGATGAAAGGCACTGATATATCAAAAGTGCACATTAGACCACTCAGCCACTTAGGCTGAGATTGAAACATGATTTTAAGTTTGATAAGTTGAAAGCAAGATTTTCAGAAGCCCATTGTAGCTCACCTGTATATCAAGTACATTAAACAGCTTTAATTAAAATTAAATTACTGGTTAAATAAATTCAACATCAACATTTAAAATGACCTTGGTTTCCAAAATTAGACAGAATTTCAAACGAAACTGAATCTGTAAATTCAGACAATTTGTAAAATATCACAGGTTCCAGTAAAACAAGTTACAGGTCACAAACTGTGGGCCATCTTTCTACTGACACTAAGGGTGGGACCGTGGGGCTCATGATTGGGTACAGTATTATATAAGGACCATACTTCATAAAGGTAAGCTTTAAGTCACATAAAGTGACTTAAATTCATTTAATATGATAAATATTTGATAAAAAAACAATAAGATAAAATAAACGGGAAAAAGTTAGAAATACAATTTACATATAACATAATTGACATTCAATGCAGTCTGTATGTAACATCTTGTATTGAATAAATATCAGATTGTTAACATAACTTATATAAAAAAATATATATGTTATTACAAACAATTTTTTAAAAATAAACATTTAACTTTTCCTTTTAATAAAAAAATCATCATATCTTTTAAATCATAAATCTCTCTCTCTCTCTCTCTCCTCTCTCTCTCTCTCTCTCTCTCTCTCTCTCTCTCCTTACATAACAATGAATTACCTACATGCAGAATAATGATTTTAGGATAAAATATTTAATTTTTTTTTTAAATTTATCATCCATTAACCTTTTAATAATAAATCATTATATGTTATAAATTATAAATCTCTCTCTCTCTCTCTCTCTCTCTCTCTCTCTCTCTCTCTCTCTCTCTCTCTCTCTCTCTTTCTCTCAGTCTATACTTACATAACGCTGAATTACCTACATGCAGAATAATGATTTTAGGATCAAATATTCATTTTTTTTTTAATTTATCATCCAAGTCATTATTCTGTCACGATAAATAACTCTGAAACAGATGTGAATTTAATAGTTTGATTGATCACTACATTCAATGCATTTACAAATCATGCCTTTACATGTAACTGCATGTAGTCAAACCTGTCTAAACCAAACCCCAAATACGGTAAATCAATATCCACAGCCTATGCCAATGTTTTTGGACCACTTGGCCACCAAAGCCCCTCAAAGTGCCAAGAAAAAAACATCAACAATCAACAAGTGAACTTGTTTCAGTGTCACAATCAATTCTTAACTTTGATTTTTATTTAACATAAATCTAGCAAATTTTTGGCAAACTTTTTTGGGATTAGATTGAACCAGATTAATGGTGTTTTATGCCCAAGTCAAAATTCTGTCACTGATATTGGGCTGTCAGTTTAGGGATGTTGCAGGAAACAGTGTCAAGTGGGATTCAAACCTAGGCAGTGAGATCCATAAGTTATATTTAAGAATACTCCTTTACTGAGATCCCCCAACCCCCTCCCCCCCCCCCCCCCCCCAAATTTTTTATATCAATTAATAAACATTTTTGGCAAAATTCAATACAAGTGTTGTGAGCTTGAAGTGATTTTCAAAATGACAACTTGAAAACCTAAATATATCCAGAAATTTAACAAAATTGTAAAAATTTCAAATGTGCCAGATTTAAATTAAGGAAATTCTTATGTAAGAAATGACTGTGAAACTGATGTCTGATATACACAACTGAGAAATGGTACAATGACAGGTTTTTTTCCATTTTGAAAAAATGCAAATATTTACTAGTTATTTCATTTTCTCTCTCATAATTACTAACCCAGTTTATTTTCCGACAGAAATCTGACGACTCTATTAACTAACTGCGATAAAAAAAATTTTTTGGCAAAGTATTAAAAAACAACAACACAAGCCAATAAAACATGAAAAGTAAAGGAGGGGTTTTATAACAAAAACAATCAGAGTAGTTGTACTTTTGTGATTAATAAAAAGCATACCTCGGCAGACGGAAAACACCCACTTTGTCTCTCTTAATGGTGTGTAGTACAACTAAGTTCTGTGTTTAGTGAAAAATAAATGTACAAAATTAATCTAATGTACAAAAAAAATACAAGGTTTGTCTAATTGCTGCTGGGGATGTTTTTGTTATAAGGTCAGAAGTAGTATCAGTTTATGAGTTTTTTTTTTAAAATCTCCTATGGCGAGATTGACTTATTTTTCATTGAAATAAATAAACTTTTATTAGAGCAAAATACAGGTTGTTTAAGAAGTTTTTTTTTATGTATGTGTAAACTTGTAAAGTTTTTTTTTTTTTTTTTTTTTTTTTTTTTTAAAGTAGGAAAAAACCCAATAACATTTCAATCAAATAAATATCTTCAGGCAAAAGAGCTTTATATACATCAACAACTGTTCAGGCACACATGTTCTTCCCTTTCTTGACTTTGTGTTAGAGGAGAAAAGAAAACAATATGAAGGAAAAAAATTCTTTCTTCTCTCAACTTTGTGTTAAAGGAGAAAAGAAAACAATATGAAGGAAAAAAATGATCAGAAAATTCTTGCTTCTGGCTCATTTTTACATAAATTCAGGAGAGTTACAAGACACAGAAAATAAATAACCTCTGTGAATATTTTATTTTGATACTTTATCTGCATTTACACTGACCAAAAACTCGTCCAATGGCATAAAAATAAAAGTGATGGTAAATGTCGATACTTGCATAAATAAACTGACATGAAAATTTTCCGATTGTACAATATTTGTCTCAAGGCAAAAGGAAATTTAAGCAAGAAATTAGGTTATTTTAAATGTAAAAATATCTTAACAATTGTTCTCCATAATACACACTGGTGTAAGTTATTTTCTTGTGTCTTCAGTGTTTAAAAAGCAGAGGTATGACAATCACAATAATAATCATTTTTACACTTCAAGGCATGGTACAAAACAAAAACAATCAAGATTTTTTTTAAATACTAGTATGCTTTATAAATATGTATTGAAAATCAATCTGCCTAATATGCACATAATGCACCAAGCATCTGATGGTCAAAACTGCAATAAATATTCTAAGACTGCAAAAAATATTTTCATAAACCACTATTCAATTTAAAAGAACTATTAAAGATAGATTAACATCAATTTGCACTCAGTTTTTTATTCATAACAAATTTCTTCGAGAAACAAGTCAAACACATATTCAGAAGATCAGACAAAACAGATAAAGAAAAGATTATCACTTGTTAAAGATAATGGAAAACTGCTTCAAACTATGGAAAGCTGCTTCAAACTATGGAAAGCTGCTTCAAACTATGGAAAGCTTCTTCAAACTATGGAAAGCTGCCACAAAATATATAGTCATGTTTATTTCATTTATATCAAGATGGGCAATTCTGGAACAGTAGAGGAATCAGGTGTACCACAGAAAACCACTGACAATTTTTCCCACAAGGATTGGTCCAGATGAGTGGTGAGAAGCATATGATCTGAAAGCCAGCTTTTCTAAAATCAGCCGAAGAAATCTCTTCATCACTGACAAAATACTAGTATTTTTTTCAGCAATTTCTGGTAAAACTTTAAAACAAACTTGAATAGATGAAAAGTTATTCATGCAAAACCAAGTGCAAATCAATGTTGACCCACGATTAATACATGTTAAATATGAACTCACAATGCTATTTTGATCCAAATATCTGAAATATTTTTTGACATTCACTTCTACTTATATTATAGTTACTGGTTAATTGTAATGAATTGTTTCATAATTAAAAACCCTGGTTTACAACCCCCTTTTATCTGACCAGATAATTAATAGTGTCATTGACCTTTTAGCCTGTGGGCTCCATATTTCAAACTGACAGGTAATCTACTGGCTAGTCAAGCATGTTTGACCACTCCATCGTTCAGCTGGTAAAGTATATATTACCTCTAATTAAGAAGTCTTAGGTTGGATCACCTGCTGTGTCTGACCTTACAATTAAAATTTGGAACTTGTCCATGCTGAATCATAATCGCTATGTTTTGATGGTTTACCAATCAAAGATTGGATTGTATTAACGGTGTTTAACAGTTCTGGGATGGTAAAAAAACCAGAGTGCCCACAGAAAACCACCAACTTTCAGCAAGTGAACTGACAAACTTTCTCACAGTAGAATCTGCCCAAGTGTGATTCTAACTTAGACAAAGAGAGCCACTCTTATCCAGACCACTTGTGCTTTAGACCACTCGACTGCTGAGGCCCTGCCAATCTAAGAGATGAACAAATCTCCAAAATTAAAAGGAAACTGAGATTCAAACACTAGACTCCTTGTACTACATGCAAGTGCTTAAGTACCCAAGATGCACACATAATGGGTAGACATACTCATAAGTAATTTAGTTCTCTGTATGTATAGAATGTTCAGTCATGTGAAGCTTGGGTTTTTTTAAAAAGAGTGGATATTGGAGTGTTGAGTTATGGTATTTGACACCCAAGTCAAGATTCTTGCAGTTCTGGTTAAAAAAAATGCTTGCCACAGGTCTGCAGTTTTCTCCAAGCACTGAAGTTTCTTCCACTTTTTTTGTAACTGGCAGAAAGAACCTTGACTTTACATCAAAATACTTTAACAGAAATTAACATACTTGAACATGCACCAACTAAAATTAAGACATAAAGCTGTCTTTTCCAAAAGTTCTTTCAAGCAAGGTATGTGTATGTCAAACAGAGAATAATCACAGAGGCAATTTGACTCCCATTATCATTGTGAATAAAAGTAAACAAATAAACAGCATTAAAATAACAAAAATAAACAAACCTATATCAACAGAACAGTTCCTTCCTTCTGTAAAACTTCACTTTGAGACACTTGATCTAATTAACCAAGTTTATTTATATAAATATAACACATTCTTCGCTGAACACAACAAAATCTCTTTATGTAATCACGCTTCTGCTCAATTTATTTCTTATAATTTACAATCTATATAAAATGATTTCAGACATAAATATCTTTAAAACTGATTACAATAACAAAAAAAATTAAGTCATTTGTCAGGTTTTAAAGTCTCCGATTGTATCTATACAATATCCTGTAGTATCATTGATAGCTCGACAATTGCTCTGTTGATCCCTAAATGACTTTAAGATGACAAAATGTTCAATAGTCCACTCTGATTATATCATAAAAATGTCTTTTTATATCGCAAATTTGAGCAATAAGATAAGCCCGACCCTTTAATTCAATATTCTTTAACTGTTTTATACCCCCACTGATAACGTGTTATTACCCAGAAAATATATTGTACCTTTAACCTAAAATTAGCTTAGTTGGATTTTTGATATTCTTGATTTCATAACGGCTCAATTCTAGCCTTTTTTTAAAAAAAAATAAAACACCAAAGGTATGACTTGGCAATTTTTTTTTTCAAAAAAATGTTTGTATTTAAAGTTTCACATATATTTGTATTTACAAAATGAAAATGTAAAATGTGTATCTGTCTCCTATGAATGGCAAAAATAAAAAAGGAATACCAAATTTTTATATAAAAAATATGTTTATGAAACAAAAATTCAACAAAAATACCACCAATAACCAAATTGCTTGGATTAAAATTCCAATTCTGTAAATGTGGGAAATAAGGGGAAATAACTGGAAATCTGGGCCTACTGAGTCAAGAGTATTTCACTTACTGGTACTTCAAGAGAGTTAGTTCAGGGATGGTGGAAGAATGTGCCCAGGGTGGAGTGGAGAAACAGGTTTTATGCCCCACTCATGATTTTTTTAAATAAGAACAAGGTGTCAGCAAAATGACAAATATTTTTGCACTAGGAACTTGAAAGAAATTGAAACTTAACAGTCAGAGGCACTTGGTCTGTAGGACATGTGCTATAGCCACTTGCCACCAAGGTCTTTTAAAAAGTCTACAGAAAACCATTAACATTGGATATGCACAGAAAACCATTAACATTGGACATGCGAATTACATATTCACATGATATTCCTTGTCACAGAAAGTTTGGGTTGACATAATTTATAGAAAAACTAAAAAAAAAAAATAAATAACAAAAAATACAATTCTAAAACTCGAGATACTAATATCAGGGACCTATAAATACTAACTATATACATGTACCTACCTGCTAAAATTAAGACATGTAATGAACTCTCTGAAAGCATAATACGTGTATATTATTTATTTTAGTATAATATTCAGCTATTTAGAGTAGTGTTGTTGAAATTAGGACAGAAAAGTTTAATTTCTTAAACTTGATCAAATATTATTATTGTAAAGAGAAATTTCACACAATATCAATTTCCCCTGAAGTGGCAATAAAATGCATTGAAGAATGAAATAAAAATCTATTTATTGCATACTACCTAAATACTCTATAGTAAAATTGAAATTTAAAAAAAGGTAGCATATGGATTGAGAGAGAGAGACATAATGAAAAAGATAGAGAGAGAAAGAGAGGGAGACCCCAATTTAAAAAAAGAGAGATCCAAATTTAAAAGATCAAGAGAGAGAGAAAGAGAGCTTATGATGTTAACTTTCAAAATAGTGACAGTGTGTGTGTGTGTGTGTGTGTGTGTGTGTGTGTATGTGTTGTGTGTGTGTGTGTGTGTGTGTGTGTGTGTGTGTGTGTGTGTGTGTGCATGGGTGAAAGAGATAGAGATGTTATATACATGTCCCAGTGACCAGACAAATATCAATGTCAAACTTATATAAATATCAATGTAACTAAATACTAGAACACTTACCCAAAATAACAGCAGGTGATCCAAAATCTAGATAACCTACCAGTGATGTAAACGAATACACACCTGTCACAGGTATCAATTATTTTGCATTTACACCTTACAGATATAACTCCAGTAAATTAAGATATCCTTTGTGAAATTATAAACAATTGGACCACTCAATGACTTACATTGGTATTAAACTAACAAAAAGTCCAAACCCTCGGCAATTACTTAGGTAAACTATGTAATGTATAAGTAAACGATATAGTCTGGTATGTGAAATACTATACACATATATAAACAATATACCTGTCCAGCTAAGAGGCTTAAAACAGGTACTGGTACACTAACTCTAAATGAATCCCCTGTCAAATGACCTACTGTTACACCAGGGGGGAAGACGAGATTAACCACATCTGTTTGACCTTCCAGATCTACAAATAAAAATATAAATTAATATATGTTTAACAGCGAAAATATGACATAAATTAAACAACTTTTTTATAACAGCTGACCAATCCTGGTTAAAAAAATCATTATTAAGAATACCTGAGTCAGAAATAACGAGGATGGTTATAAGTTCTCCCCCTTCTAAATGGAAGGGGCCCCTTTTTACCTATATATTACAAAGATAATTGGTCTGACCATTAACTTACATTTATTTTAATAAAGTAGACACTATTATGTTACATCTTTTAATACTAGTTAGTGCTCACTCTTCTTGTTGAAGAAAAAAATTTCACTTGTTACTAAACACCTCTGTAAAAACATGCCACATGGCTCAAGATGATGAGTTCTGTGTAACGAGAAGATGTATAGATAACAACTAGTAGGTTTTTATAAGAGAAAAAATTTGCTTTTAAAAGAAAGATGCATTATGTATGCTGTTTTACATCTTAAATATATATTTTGTATGTCAATGCATACGCCTAATAAAAAAAATGCAATTAATCAAAAGAAAAGAAATAATTCTTTTTTAAAACAAATTTAAAAAGGAACATCTGTAAAAATGTTAATTTTTTTTATAGTCAAATCAACAAAAAATTTTGAAATACTATCTTGTCTTTAAATCAAAAAGGATTTTTTCCAAAATGTTATAAAATTGACTAACTGAAAAGTTTTTAAAACAAACTGTATAAAAAAACTGTTTGTCAATTAAAACAATGAGTATGTTGATAGTAATTAACAACTATTGTAAATTGAGAATTTTTCACGATAGTTTTATTTTCACGTTAATTTGGGAGTGCAGCTAGACAGGAAAATAAAACTATTGTATTGTCAATACTTTTTGTGTTAGCAGTCACCAGATTATGCAAGATTAAAAGTAAATGAAAAATGTTGTCTTTCACGAATATTAACTGACACAAAAACTCCCCTATTTACAGTATACTGTAATCAAAATAAAGAAAATTTAAACCACATTATAATTATAGACATACCAATGCTTACAGTACTCTAGGAAAAGAATGACTTCCTTTTGTACCCTCCACTAAAATTTAAGCTTTAACTAAAATAGCCTAAAAATGACAAAATCAAGCCATTTTGAAGATTTCTGTAAAAAAAAAAACTTTTTCAAAAATTCTATATAGAATTTAATGGGGGGTAGTTAATTTTTGTTGAATTTTAAATTTTTCAACAGTAGCAAATAATTGTTATTTCATTCATTCATTTGTAACAAATTTTGTTAAAATTTACAACACAGTTGTCAAAACTGATAACTTTCCTTATGTGAAATATTTTCTCATGAATTCAAAATAATGTCAAAAGGTAATATCTTGCAATTGCTAGATCTTGTTCAACATATACAATACCGGTAATATTGATGCTATTTTCAAATATTGGTAACAGCATTACCAGCACATGCTCTTGAATTGAGGGGTCTTGGTAGCCAAGCAATCTGAAGTGTACTCTTTTGGATCATATTGCTTATGTTTGAATCTCGCTAAGGCTGATCCTAGACTGAAAAATTTCACAAGTGTGCTTACTGAAGGTCAATGGTTTTCTCCAAGTACAATGAATTCCTCCAAAATCCAAGATCTGACTGTCTCAATGTAAGTGGAAGAATTTTGACTACATCATAAAATGCCACAACTCCACTCCATTCACTTCTTGGAAACAAATGGATTTAACTTTTTCTTCATTATTTTTTTTTTTTTTTTTTTTTTTGGATTTCTAACAATTACCAGTAAATATACCCTTGAAAACATTAAACCTGGTCAAGATATTAAAAAATGGCATACATTTTTAGAAACAAAGAAATCCAAAAATAAAAAAAAAATACAAATTCTGTAAAAAAAAAAAACAAGCACCTGTTTATATTTAATAGGCATGGTATAATGGCCTATTGTTTTCATTAAGATCTATGTACTGTATCAGGAAAACATTTAATGATCTTTCTTTTTTTTATGTAACAATGAATGTCTCTCTGGCTCAACACTGTAAACTTCTGTAATTAATTACAGAGTTTCTTATAACTTTTAACACACCTTTTGTCTCACGTATCTTACTGGTACCCATGCTTCAATCACAAAAAGTCCATAAATTACAAATGGTATTCCAAGGGCAATAATCCAGTCTGTCAATTTTTCATAAAAGCTACTGCTATACCTTTTAATTGTATTAATGGCCTTGAAGACTGAGTGTCCTAAAGTATGTTCCTACAGATCACTGTCTCGGTTCTAATCCTGCTCATTAGATCATAGTGCGAGTAAGTTTTTCAGTTCCCTTGCTGAAGGTTGGTAGTTTTCTCCAGGTACTCTGGTTTCCTCTGACATTCTAGAACTGATCACCTGAATATAAGTGAAAGAAGTTTGACTGGGCAGTTAAACACTATTATTCCACTCAACTCATTATATTAATATCACATGTTTATCAATTCACCAGACTGCAATAGTTATGATAAACATGTATTAGAAGACAAACTTCCACTTATTTCAGGGCTCTTACTAGGCTTGATTTGGGGCCAAAATTGGGCCCCATTCCCAATGCAAAAAAGGCTGGTTTTTGAAAAAGGTTTTTTTTTACAGAAATCTTCAAAATGGCTTGATTTTATCATTTTAAGGCTTTTTTAGTTAAAGCTAAAATTTTAGTGGAGGGAACAAAAGGAAGTCATTTCTTTCCTAGAGTACTGTAATCATTGGTATTTCTATAATTATCATGTGGTTTGAATTTTCTTTATTGGAACCTAGATTTTTCCCAATTCCAAAGAAAAAAATGCTGTGACATCATAACGATTTGTTGACATTCGTACATAATATGGGTTAAAACATTCTAATTGTATGACTGAGTTGGAAAAAGCTATCAACAAATTCGTGGATATGAAGGACAGAATTTTGCAGTTTTAAAATTGTGGTTGCTAACATATGAATGGTCATTGAAAAGTTTGTTCAGAAAGATAGTTATTATATAAAATAATCTTTAATATAATTAAGCCATTGTTAAATAGTTTTTAAACTCTATTTGATTTTTCCCAAAACCAGTCCAAACGACGCTAATTTTCCCAATTCCAAGGGCCCCAGTCCAATTCCCAAAATGAGCTGTGAGAGCCCTGTATTTAAATGAGACAAGAATAAGTTAATTAATCTCTTTGGATGAATCTAAGAATAAGTTCTTGTGTGCATGAGATGTTCAAGTGTGTATTATGGTCTGCCATGTACCATGGCACACTCAGGATAACTTTTGTTAATTTTTTTGCTAACTCAGTCAGTATACCACAGACAAGCACACAACTCTGTAAGTCACATCATTCTGGCACTGGATGAACCAGCAGATTTCTCTATTCTCCTAATGTTAAGAACCAGGCAAGGAAGCAGTATCTTAAATTTTAGTCTATTGTATGAGTTGAGTTGAGTAATGGTGTTTAATGTCCCAGTCAAGAATGTTTCACTTATATCGAGACATCACCAGCTATAGATGAAAGTGCAGAAGTGCACTGATGGCATTCTACTGCAGGGTTCTTTATCATGCCATGCCTGCCATGACACAGGACCTCATTTATTTTAAGTTTCCGTCCGAAAGAACGTGACTTTCATTTCGTAATGCCTAGTGCTTGGTCACTACCCACTTTAAAGTCTTGGGTCAGACTTGGCCAGGGATCGAACCCACGACCTTCCAATTACAGAGCAGGCACTCTACCAACTGAGCTACGGCAGTGGTGAGTCTATTTTATGACCTGGTCAGGTGTGAACCCAGGCTCTCTCCTATATGGAGGCCAACTTTACAGAGAACTGTCTTTTCTATTCAATGCCAAAGATTATGGGTTTTTTGGGGGGTATTCAAATTTCCTTTTCCATTTAAGAACTGACTGCCAAATTATAAGTGAAATAATCTTGAATGTGGCTTCAATCCCCATTACTCCCCCCACTCAACACCATTACTCTACTTCACTCAATTTCATTTTACCTATTAATTTTATCATTTGAATAACTTGAGGGCAAAGATACCAATTTATTTATTTTTTTATTTTTTTAAATTTAATTTATATTTTTTAAAATTTTAATTATGTTGACATTTTTTTTATTTAAAAATTTTATTAACCAGATATTTAGATTTTAAGTTCTTTACTCAAGTACATGTACTGATTTCCTCTACCATTTTAAGAACTGAATAGTATATGATCTTAAATGGGGCTTAAATCTACACTTTTTTCTTTTACATATAATTTTATCATTTAAACAACTTGGAAACATAGCTACAAATTTTTTGTCAACATGTTAACAATTACTGTACAGCAAAATTTTATTTACCCAAAATGTCAATTTCATGATCAAAGTGTAGATTTCATGATTTGGCAGTCAACTTCCCCTCCTCAAGAGCCCAAAATTTATGAAATAAGTCAACTGTATCTATTTTCTATAGGATGGTTTCATAAGTTTCATATTTATATCTTAACAGTACCCAAGCATTATGAAATGAAAAAAAGAAAGTATGTCATCTATATAATATATTTAAAGATTTTAAAGGTGTTAACTCTTTAAGTAGAAAAACTTTATTTCTTAACAAAAAAATAAGTTTAATTCATAACATAAACTATTTTACATAAAAATATAAATGATAGATAGCAACCAACTAAACAGGAAAAATCTGAATGGTTATTTTCTGGCAGTTTGGGTTGGATTGAATAAATAGTATTTTTATGCCCAAGTAAAGGTTTTTTAGTCTTATGTGAAGGCTGTCAGGTTAGGGATGGTGGGGGAAACTGGAGTGCCTGGAAAAAACACAGACCTTTGGCACGGGAAATGACAAACTTTCTCACACTAGGATCTGCCTGGGTTGGATTCAAACCTAGGGGAGAAAGGCAGTGGCTTGGCAGTGAAATTATATATACCTATTAATGGAAAGAAAATTTTAAATATCATTAATAGGAGAAAAAAGTTTACAATTAAAAAAACATGATCTTAGAAACATTAATAATGAAATAACCCATTGTGCATTGAGTTGAGTTGAGCTGAGTTGAGTAATGGTGTTTAACGTCCCAGTCAAGATTATTTCACTTATATCGAGACATTGCCAGCTATAGGTAAAAGTACAGAAATTTTGCCTGTGCATTGGGCTGGTGGTACTATACAGCACGGTTCTTTAAAGTGGCACACCTACCATGACAGCGGACCTCGTTTATTTTAAGTTCCCATCCGAAAGAACCTTGACTTTCATTCCTTAATGCCGAGTGCTTGGCAAAAGAACAGTCACTACCTACTTTCAAGTCTTGGGTCAGACCCAGCCAGGGTTCAAACCCATGACCTCCCACTTATGGAGCAAGCAATGATCATTTATATAATTGTATATCTATGGTAATACATCAGTTTGTAGAATTCAACCAGAAGTTATATTTTTAGAAATTGCTGCTTTTGCAAAATATACATCAGTTTTTATATTTTATATAGATTCTATTTCAAATCTCAAGGTCGGATGTAATGCTGTTTAACACCACAGCAGCAATTTTTCAGCTAATCACATTGAGATCAAGGTTATTATTTGCTACAGATTAATCCGAGAACAAATCTGTGTATGCATGAGATGTGCAAGAGCAAAGACCTTTCATGTACTAGCATGCACTGACAGCGACTGTTTAAGGTAAGGGGTGGCTCACCAAGTTAGTATGCTCAAGCCAAGCATACCACATCCGAAGTCACATTATCCTGGCATCAGGTAAACCAGTCAATACTTTTTTCCTTAATGCCCAATGCCAGGCGAGGAAGCAATCTTGAAGTTTCATGCATGACCACACCAAGATTCAAACCCCTGACCTCCCACTCTTCAGGCAGATGTTCAACCACTGAGCCATCAAAGCAGTCTACACATGGATGGTAAACAAAAACATTTTATAATATCTGTATCCTATGTGTTAATATTATTTACAACTATGTTATTTTCACTTTTTTTCCTTGGTCCAAACCCAAGATGATTTATCAAATGTTATGACAGGCGTTTAGCTTAATTTATGACTTTGGACATGCATCTGTCATATATGACACCTAGCACACTTCAAATCTATTAACTTTCCCCATAAAAAAAGTACCTGACAATTACCTGGTGTCGTTATTATTAATAATATCATTAGAGATAGATAAGGCCATGACAAATTAATTCCATGATTTTAATCCCTACCCCAATAACTCCTAAAATAAATTACCCTCATAGAGCGCACTTGTGTAATGTATCCGTAAGCAAACTAACCTTGTGCAATCAGCTATGTCATAAAACCACATGTGTGTTTTTGCATATGTATACAGCAGGAAAAGAAACCTTAAAAGTATCATAGTTTTTTAATCTTGACTTTTGGGGCCCATCTAGATTTTTAAAAAATTCATACTCCTTGGGTCACCATTTCAGTCCATTTTATTCCATATAATGATCATATTATATGGCAAGTCTCTATGTACAAAAGTTTTGAAAGTTCAGGTTTGCAAATTTAAATACCAAATCTTTGGAACAATTTTTTCCTGTCTTATGCCAATTAAATGGCTATTTACCTGGATGAGGAACTTTATCAGCAATAATAGAATACCGGTATATATAGATTTTTATCACAGATTAAATTAATGCAGTTTTTTAAGTTTTTAATTAACCTGTTAAAAATTTCAAGAAAATTCGAATTTTACCTGTTAATAGTTTCAGAATATTGAATATAGGTATAAAATCGTAAACTCTATCCCATGTCGTGTAAAAGAGGATATTGGGTATATTTTCACAGGTAACTCATCACCAAGTTGACTGCTGCAGGCTGAGCGCTAGCAACACGCCCGGCACAGGGGCAAAAGGTGAATGAAATTCCATTTGTCACACGAATAATACATTCTGTAGATAAAAGTTATGAAATGCTTTAAAGTAATCATTTATTTACTTGCAATAATAGTGGGATAATCCATTTTAGAATTAATCCTACCTACCGTCTACACATGTTGATTACAAACCCATGCCGTCTGTTCTGGGTGCTGCCATTATACCTGAGATCTAGGGGGAATAACTCTAAGGAAGAAACGGGAAATATTTTCAAGCCAAAAACGATTACCCACCCTTGAGTGTGCTGGCTCACCATATTTTGTAAAGACAATATTAATTCAATTAACCTGTCTTTCGATAAACTCTTTATAGAAATCGCCTGCTTTAAATGAAAATCAACAGAATTTTACCCATGATAATATTGATTCATGTGGTTGAGTTGATAATAATACATGTACTACTACTAATAATAATAATCACCATCATCATCATTAGAAGAGAAAGAAGAACAACAACAACAACAAAGATTAAGCCTAGTTTAGTTAAAATAATTTGAAGTAAAACGATTGAGCTTTTATTATCCTAAAAGACTGTGAAAAACTTTTAATCAATTTGAATTAAATTTCTCGTCTTAATTAAAACACATCCATAAGTGAACATCGTCCAATAAAACCGTAGAAAGTAAAATATATTATTTCATGATTTTCTTTGAAAAAGCTTTATGATATTTTCAGACATTTACCACATTAAAATGCCTATAAGTATAACTGAGAGGTAGAGCGTACGCCCCAAGAGCCGTGGATTCGAGTAACTTTAAAGACTCGCCGCCGGCGCTTGCCACACAGGTACTTGGGGACGGGTAACGCCCCCCCCCCCTTTCCCGGATTTTTGTTTTCTGGGCAATTTCATCTAAATTATCTAAACTTTTTTATTTTAAATATTTCCTAATGATGTATCGACTATGATACAACACGTTTTATCCGAGTACTATTCGTTTTAAGAAAGTAAAAAAAATCGACCATATCGGGGCGTTACCCGTCTCCAAGTACCTGTGGCTTGGCATTAACAGGACATGTTATCTACTGTTTATTACGCTGTAAGGATAATGTGTATGTTTGTCTGCGGTATACTGATTCTGTGAGCTAGCAATTTAAAGCAAGTTTTGTTCTAGTGTGTACCTATGGATACCTTTAGAGTGGTAATACACTCACTCGTTATGTCCCAGATAAACATCGCAGATGAATGTCGCAGACCACTTAGTTTATTACAGTTGTAATGAGCCAACTTATATAGTGTCTTCGACAAGGGAAACCCTTTTTAATTGCGATCCACCAGGGTTGGACCAACAACTGTGATATTCCTTGAGTTTGCATGCTAACGCCTTTCCCACTCATCTACCAACGTAGCCCCTTAAATTTGGAGATTAGTTGGTTGTAATGTTGATTAACGTCGCATCAGAATTTTTTTAGTTATCATATAACGTCCAGAGCAAGGTTATTCATCTCCAAGGATTACTTCAAGAACAAGTTAGTGTAAGCGTGAGATGTGCAAGTGTCAGGGTTCTTTTCTTTTTTTTTTTTTTTTTTTTTTTTTTTTTTTGTCTGCCATGTACTAGAGCAGTACCAGAGATCGAACCTATCGATCTTCCGTTCTCGAGATGGACACTCTGGATCGTCCATTCAGCCACCAAGACGGTCCCTTAAAATCGAAGATGTTACTTTTGAAACTATATGCTTAATTGTAATGCTTTTTTCTACCATCGGACATTTTTCAAAACCGTAATTTTTAAATATTTTTATTAAGTCTAAAAAATGTAACGGATTTTTTTCTTTATTTTAAAACAGAAAACGTCGTAGGTATTATTGTTGCAGTCAAGACATATGGCGCCTAACTTTTTGTGTGAGCACGCGAAAAGATTAACGTGGGCACGTAGTAGTTTTCGTGTGCTCACACTTTCTCTTTCATGTCACGGCTTTCACTTAATCACGCGACAATTTACACGCAGAAGTTAGCACGCAACAGCTTTCACATAAGAACGCTGAAACTCACGCGAGCACGCAAAATCTTTTGCGTAAGCACAATATAGCTGTCACGCAATACGCAAAAACACTTGAACACACGCCATGATAATTTTTAAGTGAGTACGCGATAGTTTTCGCGTGAGCAAAAACATAAATCACCACACATGTATTAAAAAGGTAAATACATCACAATAATACGAATATTAAATAAAGATCACGTGATCACTCATGTGACAATCTTGTGTCATTTCTGTTAAAAAAATTTCTGTTAATCAATAAACTCATGTCATTCGAATGATTTCAATGTTCTTGGTGAATTTGTGTTATTGGTTGTTGTTTTTCTCGAGTGATTTTAACTAGATTTGAAACAAAATAAAATTATAACTTCGTGAATATGGATCTGTTAAAGCTGCATTAATTTTTCCAAAGAAAAAAATTAAAACGGTGCTAATCTAATTAAGGATGTTCCTAATGAACAATGTTACATTTGGTTCAACGATAAAAGCTCGAATAAATACAGAAACAACAATAATTTCCTAACGAGTTGTAGCATGTTGGATCTAATATTAGAACATGGTTACGTCATGAAAAAAACCGGGTCATTTAAACACAACTTCCAAAACGGTGAAATATATAACACAAATACCAGTAAAATTTTGATGTGCTAGACGCGCACATTTCGGAAATTAATACGATAAATTAAACACAGAAATTCGTTGAATTTGTCATTTGTGACTTAGTAAAGGATATATAACACCATACATCTGGATATTAATGAAGGACAATTAATGCAATTTGTCATGTTTCCTCTTCGATTCATGGGTTTTCCGTACATCCGTGCGCATGCTCCAAGCTCATAATAATCATCGGTAAGAAAACATTGACCAACCGGTTGGAGGATTCCGTTTATTTACAGCTAAAGGAATGAAATTTTAGAAAATGAATCTCACGGATCGTGATTAGAAATTATCTTCTTTTTTTTACCCTCTTCTTCCTCTTCCTTCTTCTTCTTCTTCTTCTTCTTCTTCTTCTTCTTCTTCTTCTTCTTCTTCTTCTTCTTATTATTATTATTATTATTATTATGATTATTATTATGATTTATATGAAATAGATATGAATGATCTTTGGAACACACAGCTATTGTTTGGGTAACTGAGGTATATTAATACAAAACTTGGCCGTGGCGTTCAGCCTTCAAACTGGAAGAAGCCTCGCCGCTGTGGGTTCAAACCCGGTCGACTGCAAATAAGAAAGTTTTTTTATTAAGCATAGGGTGGACTGATTGGCACGGGACCAGTAACTCAGGACTGAGTGGTCTAGGGTGTTTATTTGCGATATCGGGCGCGACCGAGAGTACCGTATCAATCATAAGATCACCATAAGTACACTCTAGTCAACGCAGAACACTTGTACACTCATGCACCATGCGAACTTGTGTTACGATTAATCCTCGATATTAAAAATTGTCCCCTCGCGATTTGTGGTTGAAAATTGCTGATATTGCGTAAAACAACAACCAACCAATGAAATATACTGAAAACGAATCTTGAATTGCAGATTAGTCAATTACTAATAAAATGATAATTCATCAGTATTTTAAAAGAAAATGAAAAAAAGGGATACATTTTTTCTTAATATAACATGTTTTTTTTTTTTTTTTATCAAAATGTCACACAATCTTTTAACTATCTAATTTTAAGTGTGGGGAAACATTAAGCATAGTTAGAACACTGACTGACTGACGTTCAGTACTTTCATTACTTTGATTTTTCCACCAGGTGGCAGTGCAACCACTAGTTGCAAAATGGCGGCGACCTAACCAAAAATCCAGTACAGTGATTACTCATTTATTGTCTTGATGATGACTGATCTTTCGATGTAATTTAGTTCTGAGTGAAATGGATGTAAAAATCTTCTCACGGTTGTGGTGAGTATCTTTTTCTAATTACATAATTTCTACCTTGTTCTACTTCGCTTACCATTTTCAATTTCAAACTGCGAAACCTGACTTCCATCACATTCATATTCAAAACTACTGGTGTTACATAATGAGGGAGTGCTTTCTGTATTTTATTCGCATGTATCAATCCAGTACAGACAACGTGGATATCTACCACACGGCTATGATTTTTTGTGATTTAAGATATCGCCCAACTTTCAATCAAACTCGTGTCCTGGGGGTTATGTTATTTTTGTTTACTCAAAACGAAAGAAGTACCGACTACTGTCTAAGGATTAAATTCGCTTATATCTGAAAGTAGAGAAAAAGATACACATTGTGTTATCATGATCAAGCGTTTTGACATCGACTGCATGGTTAGGTCAGGGATTGAGGGATTGTTTCAAACTCAACAATACTGTGCAAAAAAAAATAATTGTGCCAGTTTTGTCATTTTGTTTTGTTCCTAAAAAACTCATGTTAATGTAGAGAAAGAAACAAGTTCTAGCTGGCATAAGATTCAGATAGTGTGAAATGATAAGTTCAGTATTTTCGCTTGAGTCTAGTGGTACATCTAACTGAAAATCACCATTCCTGTCTGTGATTACCATTTCCTGTAGAAAGAAATCTGTTGCAGCACTGAGGATTTTCTAAGGAAAAATTGGATTGTCAATTGGTCTTAATTGCACTCGTATGAATCAGAGTGCCTCTCCTTCTTAGGTTCAAATCCAACTTGAGCAGATTCTAGTGTGAAAAAAATTGTTCGTTCACTTGGCAAAGAGATAGTAGTTTTCTCCAGGTACTCTGGTTTCTTCAATTATCCCAGAACTGACCACCTCAATATAAATGAATTTAAAGCATCTTGACTGTAGCATACAACACCATTACTCAACTCAATCTTCAGTTGATGTGGATCTAAAAAATCCCATAAATGTAATTATCGTGTAACTGCCATATTTTAAAAATGTAACAACAGCATCAGTCACGTGCACTTGACTGCACTAAAGTGTATTTACAGTTCATGTGATAAAGTTATGCATTTTTACTTATAAGACAGAAAAGATGTTTTCACTTGATGCATTCTTTATAATAACACTTCCATGTTATCCTTGACTTTCAAATAGGTAATAATTCATATTTATAAACATAACAGCCTTGACTTGACCACATGCCATGAAATGAAATAACTTTAAGTTAAAACACCATTTTATGTACTACAGTTGAAATACCTCATTGGATCATGGTATGCTGTATACCACAGTTATCTTCGACAGGTTTGAATTCCTGAAAAAAACTATTTTTTCAAAAGAATTTTAAATTGTTGAAATAATGACTTCAAAAATTTATGTAGTGAGATAAATTGGAAATTTTATTTTGACCTACCCGAGAACAATATGCATATGAATACTTTGTATGTAAATTTATAGTATGATAGTGCAACGTCTCTTTCAACTATTTTCACAAATTTTGAAAATTGACATAAAATTAATCTTTTTAGTTATGGTAATACCAGGATATAAGACATTGCAGTATATCAATATTGGTGATTTTGCTTATTTCTGTGTTCAATACCTCCCACCCACCTGCCTACCCAAATCTACCACCCACTCATATCTCCGATGTTAAAAGATGTATTTATATACAGTTTATATATGTTTTTTTTTTTTTTTTTTTTGAGTTTTGTTTTTAAATACTCTTTATAAAAACAAGAACTTCATATTAAGTGTCTTTGTTCAACTCCAAAAAATAATTTTTGAAAATTGTTCTTTAATACAAAAACTTCATATTTAATATCAGTTTCAAAATATTTTTGTTCAGCTTCAAAAATTAATTTTTGCAAATGTTCTTTAAAACAAAAACTTCATATTTTAATAATAGCAGATATTTAAAATTTTTGTCATTTTAAAAATTAATTTTTAAGTTACTACTGGTTTGTATATATACAGTAAATGGAGTATCAATTACCAAAATTGATTTCAATGAGGATTTTAGTAACACGATATTGACATCTCATGTCTTAACACTTTCTTAATTTAATCTATAGACATGTGCATGTACAATACACCTTAGAATATAGATAATAATATATGATAATATTTAAATTATCATTTGTGGACAGGTACATTATTCAAAGGTAAATGTTAAAATTATGAATATACTATTTTGAGGTGTTTTAATATATACTTATACTTTTGTAATACAATCTCACAAATTACTACTAACTTAAGAAACTAGTACTGGTATACATTTTTCATCTACAGCAGTGATAAGATATTATCAGTCTTATTGTTTTTGGGATAACTTAGTTTAGTTGTATGTCAGTGGCTTTTAAAAATGAAGGTTATGGGTTCAAACCCTATTCATGACTATGAAATTTTCAGAGTTTAGTGATAACGCCTGCTTTGAGTTGATGTTTTGATAAAAAGTAATTTACTAGGATAGTATTTTAGATGAGATTAAAAATGACTTCTGTGCATGCTAACAGCATTTCTGTGGAGTTTGAAAAAGAGTAGACTACCTATGGCAGCTAAAAAGGGTGCTTTCTACTACATGCAAATAAACCAGTTGAACAGAATAAATTTTAAGTCGCTGAACCTGTATTAGATATGATATCTGGACCTCAGTGGCCAAGTGGTCTAAAGGGAACTTTTAAGGGTCACAGCATCTCTTACACTTGGGATTCTTGGTTAGAATCCAAAGGGGCAAATTTTAGTTTGTCAGTTTGCTTGTCAAAAGTCGTTAACTTTCTACAGGCACTCCAGTTTTCTTTACCATCCCAAAACTAACTGCCTCATTAAGTGAATGAATCTTGACTGGGGCAGAAAACAGTAAAACACCATTAAATAAATTGGTTAATTTGTGAAAATGGTATGCAGGTATTATATCATGGACAGGAATATTGTACTAATATGAAGTCTGTCAGGTCTGGAATGGTAGGGAAAACTGAAGTACCCAAAGAAAGCCACTGACTTTCAATCCAGGGAACTGACTATAACTCTCTCACAATAATACCTGCAGTGAATGGGATTTATACAAAAAAGTGTGTAGTGTGGTGTCTCTTTAGCAGATTATGTAACTTTACAAAAGAATTGGAAATTAGGGAATAAATGAAAAATGTTTTAAAAGGACTGCAAGAGTTGATATATTATAACATATATATTCATTATACAGTATATTATTACTGTATGTTTATGGTATTAAGAATGCATGATTGCACACATGTTTTCAATTGACATGTAAATTATTTCCTTTCCATCCTTTATAATTCAATTATATCATTTTGAAAGATACAAAAGATGTAACATTAGTACATGTATGTACATTGAGACTGGATTTTTGTTTTTTACATAACTTTTAGCTTGCCTGTACAAAGGGTAAAATTTTGAGCTTTTCATATCCCATGTTTCTTTGTCATCGTCAAGTTGTTGTTTACATTGGTAACCCATGTAAAATGATGCATCAGTTGATACAGGTGAGCTAATTGGTGGCATGTGTTGTCTTTAGTTGTACTTCAACTTGGCATTTTCATTTTATTATTTTTACAAGTTTATTTGACAGATTTGTATAGTGTTAGTTTTCTAACAAGTTTGAATTGAACCAGAAAAAACAAAAAAAAAATTACTGGGTACATGTAGTTACTTTAGTCTTGCCAAACACTCAGCATTTAGATGGTCATGGGTCCAGTACAGTGTTTTATATTGTTAGGAACTAGAAGGAACCTGGCTTTTGGCTGCTGGTATGAAATTTAAAACCAGTGGACAAATTTGGTCTTAAGTTGTTTGAAAGATTGACAGTTGGTTGGTTAATGAAGGTTTCATAAACATCTGAAACTGTTTGTAATTGTCTGTTTGACAGATCTGTGTTTTCTTTTAGTTTTAGAAAGTGATTACTACTTTCTATCTGAATGGATCTGTAAGAAACACAAACAATTTTAAACATTGCCAGTGTGTTATGTGAGCCCTTAAGCACAAGATGTCCTATTTTATGATGGACATGAGGTACAAAAAAAATTAATTCAAAAAAAAAAAAAAAAGAAAAAAAAGAAAAAAAAAAGAAAAAGAAAGAAAGGAAAAA
The DNA here is from genome assembly GCA_029721355.1 of Tegillarca granosa. Classification (NCBI taxonomy): domain Eukaryota; kingdom Metazoa; phylum Mollusca; class Bivalvia; order Arcoida; family Arcidae; genus Tegillarca; species Tegillarca granosa. The sequence goes on from CM056596.1 coordinate 29,034,274, forward strand.
CATGGGGTACTGTTCACCCTTGTTGCCCTTAGGTATAAAGTTAAAATGTATCAGTGTTTTCTCCAGCTTACTAAAACAGGGGGTCATTGATGACCCCCTTACATGAAAAGAGGGGGTCATTTTTCAAAATGAAGGGGTCATGAAATTTTTGGAATAAAAATTAATTTTTTCAATAATTTACAATAAAGGAAATATTTTGTTTGTAATTAGAGGGTCTTTATTAATCTCTTTGTCTTTATTTAAATGTTTTATTTCAAATGCTACTTATATCTGTAATATTTGCAACAGTAAAATCGCGACAGTATCCCAAAACAGAAATTACTGAATGTTCTACCATCAACCCAAGTCAACAGACCATTATCATGCGTTATTATTATCCACCCCTTCCGATATGCCTGTTTTACATATGATTTTATTATTTTCATAAATCATTAAAGGATATTTGTTTAACCAAATTTTATTAAGATCTCAATTTACATAAGTTTTTTTTAAATTTGACTGTGAGTCGTCGGCAAGTAAGTTACTACCAGATGCCGCCTGGTCATGTTCAGAGCTCCGTGCAGGACTTTGACACAAGTCGTAAAACGTTGTCAAACAAGATTGTTTTGTCTTTTCTTTTATGCCTGATGCAAAGAGCGCTTATATTGACTATATAAATTAAGTGTTCAATACAAACATTTCAAAGATTAAGAATATAGACAGGTTCCTGTATTAATAATTAGCTTCCTTTAATATGGTACGATAGTCATGTGGTACGACAATGCGGAATTTCCGCTCAGTACTTTCGTTTTCAGTCCCGTCACCTTTTATATTATTTACAGTAGCCGATTTCAATCTATGTAAAAATGATTGCATCAAAAATAACACAACAGCAAAACCAAGTTGTGCCATTCATAAAAAAATCGTGTCAAAAACGCAAGAAATGCACTCTGGAGAAAACACTGAATGTATACAACTTCCTCTGTAGTTGGACTAGGGATATATCGGTATATATCAAATATTTTTGACTTAAAAGTAAAACTCAGAATCAGATAATTTAATCAATCAGCTTTATGATAATTGAGACACTTAGGATCCCTGAAAAAAAAAAATTCAGTACATTTTTTCAAGTTAAGGTCAAAGAAGAAATTACCGTAATCCTTTGATGTTTTCGGACCCTCTATATGTTCGGACACCCTAATTTTTAAATTTTAATCATTTTCAAATTTCATCTAAATTCCCGGACACTTGAAAATGAAATTATTAAAATCTGTCCGAATACACAGAAGGATTACGGTATAAAGCATTCCAAAATTTTAATGTTGGTGTTTAATCACAGAAATGTTTTTGGATACTTGGATGTTGGTCTAAAATTTGGCTTGAAAACAAATTAAAAAAAAAAGTTAAAACAGATGTAGCCCATCCCATGTAATACAGATTAGGTGTAAATATCTAGATACTAAAGAATACCAGTTCATTTCTTACAGTAACTTGCATAACTCTATACTATTTTAGATGTTTGACTTCAAGACTTTTGATCATCGTTGGTTTTATATATATTTGTGACAATTTAAAGTTTAATACTTTATTTTCTAACTCGCATAACTCTTGTTAAGATCAAATACTGTTTTAGATTTTCAAAACTTCTGACCATTTCTGGTTTCATCAAAATTTGTGACAATTTTTCTTATAAGACTTATTGAAGATCAAGGGTTCAAACCCAAGCTGGGTCTGACCAAGACTTGAAAATTGGTAGTGACTATTCTTTTGGCAAGCACTTGGCATTTAGAAATGAAAGTCACAGTGTCCTTCTAATGAGACCTTAAAAACCAATGCCCTTGTCATGGCAGGCATGGCATGTAAAAGAACCCTACCTGTACATTGTCCCAAGCATACTGCAGCTGTCAAAATTTCTGCCACTTCACCTATAGCTGGTGATATCTCAATATAAGTCAGATATTCTTTACTGGGATGTAAAACTCCATTAAATCAATCTTATAAGACTTGAAAGGTTTAGTGATTATTTCAAAGATTATTACATATTTTGAAATGCTTGGATTAAAAACAATTTCAGCATTTTCACTAAGGTCAGAGTGTTCATGGTTAGTCTTGTGCATATAATATAGCTTGAGACACTTTGAATTGTATCTTGACCATGGTCATTTATCTTGTCAATAAAGTTGAATAAACATATAAATTAATCTACTAACTAATACCGCCCAACAATAAATCAATTTATCAAACAATCAATCTGGACCATGTCAGTTGATGTTACATACAAATCTTACATGATAATGCTAGGTCGTGGATCTTTGATTTGACGAACTACTGATTATCGAGTGATATAGATTGTTTTCTTTTTCAGGTGTAGTATATACCTACTGTTATAATAGGTTTGTTTCATCCTATGTGTGTATTGATGAGAGATATGTTAATGATGCCTCAGTTAATAACCATCTGTTTTATCCTCATTAGCATCATTGATTTAGAACTTGTATTTTTCCTTTCTTACATTACAGTAAGGATTAAGATCTACCTTAATTGAAAGAGAAATAGGATGTGAAACTCATAAATTTTTCTGTCTTGGTGGCTTGTCTTTGGTTTTATGTCTTGTCTCATGTATTGTTTATCAGTTACCAGGTAACAATTTTTTGTCTTAGGTAATGACAATATTACCTTGTTGTAAGAACAGCATAATTTGCAATATCTACCACTGTGACATCTGTTTAAAGACCACCTGCCTGTTATGACAACTGTTTACAAGTCCCTTTTGCTTCATATTTCAACCAAAATGATTCTTTATATAAAAACCACCTGTCTATAAAGCCTGATTTTATGGGTCTGTATTTTGCAATCATTTCAAAAAAGTTTCTTCGGATCTTGAAAAATAAACTGAGAGGCCAGTAAGAAAAATATTTGCAGGGTTTGAAATTAGGCCAAGCCCTTGAGTTTCATGACTTTAACTCTTGAATTTGACTTTATCATTTAGTAAATTGTCTAATTTGTTATTCTAGAAAACAACAGTGCTTCAGATTGTCGGTGCGCCCGCGTCAATCCCGCGTAATTTTTAAAAATGACGCATGAAAATTGTACTCGGCGCCGTGTGGGCGCACTAAAATATGAACGATATTAGTTCTAAAACACAAGCTCTTCCGATCATGTTTAAAAAAAAAAAAAAAAAAAAAAAAAAAAAAAAGGCGGAAACAGGAAGTGTCTGTAAAGATTATGGTAGCAGACCTCAGTCATGAAATGACAGCCAAAATTGCCCAATTTTGGTCATACCACCTTTAGTGTTATGCACCCATATTTCAATAATTTTTAAAGTAACACCAGAAATGTTGATACTTTTTAAAATCAGAAGAATTCAAGCACTATTTCTATACTGAATTTATGACCCAAATGCAAATTTTAACAAGTTTAGCAAACATTTTGTTACCATGGCAACCACACAGAAAATTGTAAAATTTTACCTCAAAATAGACCATTTTCATAGAATCTGATGGTCAACAAACCCCGAACTACATATATTGGCACATATTGTCCCTGAATCCTCAAATATTACTTTTTTTCTTTTTCAAAAAAAATCAATACCTTGTCTGATTCATTTTTTCAGAAATTTGGAAAATGTGTCAATCATGCTAAAAGCACATGGCAATGTTTACATGCAAAATGTGGTCCAGGCATAGGAAGTGCATTGTGCGGCTCAAGTCCTTACGCTGGAAATATAGTGCAATAGTCATCCAACTCAGCTTAATTCTTTAGCAAACCTCAGAAGCTCTCACCCTGGCAAAATTGCAAAGTGCTATCTATTAACAAATTTAAATGAGCAGGGTCTAAGTAAAGACCCCTGAGTTTTTTATATGCACTACTTTTGACCGTCCCCATCCGGCCTTATCACGACTGAGGTCTACTACCATAAGGCTAATGCAAATTTCAAAACTCATAATTTTACTTTATTTTCTGACAGAAGACAATATTACGAATCAAACGCTATGCAACACTATGCTGGTATTTGCAAAAATTGTCAAAATTGGCTACAATCAATTCATAGGCATGCATTCCATAATGTGGCCAATTTACACTCATTTGGGCTAATTTTTGCAATTTTTGCCAAACTGATTATGTACATTTGAGTTAAAATGCTGTTGACAAATAGTTTAAAGCTTAAAAGTAAATGAAAAGATGCATTCCTGGTTATCCTATGTTTAATGTACATAGCAAATTTTGGCAATAAAAAACTAATTATTTGCCAAATTGATGGCAATTTTGCAAACTCACACAAAATGAGCATTAAAATGAGTAAAAAGTATAGAACAGACTGAACTAAATCAATTAGAATTTGCAATGGATGAATTAACTATGAAATATTTCATAAAGTTTTGAAATTTTATAACATTATCTACTAAAATTCTCTTGTTTTTCATTAAAAATCCAAAAAAATTAACAGCATCATAGAAATAAAGGGAGATAACCATCGATATCCATTATTTAGACACTTAAAATTGTGCTTTTTGCATGATTATGGCAAAGTATGTCACTAGTTTTATGATATATCAAAATTTGAATTTTATAAAGAGTTATGTAGTTAAAAGTGATAATTATTAAATGCATAAATTAGATTTATGCAGTTGGCAAAAGTTTTAGCAATGGTTTTGCTTCTTATGATGATACATAATATCAAACAGAGCACAAACTGAAATTCATTCAGATGGAAAAACTGGTAGGTTTGTTCATGCTGATACAGTTTCCATGGAGTTTTGATGTTTTAACATATAAAACAATTGTATTCTCACAAATTCTTCAGGAAAATTACATAAAATAACAGAAAAATTGTTCAAAACATCTCATTTTAAGCCTTACATACATAAATTAGGCAATTTGACCTTTTTGCACTTAAACTGACCTTTGACCTCATACACTGAAAAACATTGCAAATGAGTTCATTCTGCATTTTTCCAAACCCACTGTAATTCAACAACATAAAACAAGTTGAAAGCAGACATTTTTCATTAAATTAGTGATTTTACATGTTTTTGTCTCTTTTCTTATGGTAGCAGACCTCAGTCATGAAATGACAGCCAAAATTGCCCAATTTTGGTCATACCACCTTTAGTGTTATGCACCCATATTTCAATAATTTTTAAAGTAACACCAGAAATGTTGATACTTTTTAAAATCAGAAGAATTCAAGCACTATTTCTATACTGAATTTATGACCCAAATGCAAATTTTAACAAGTTTAGCAAACATTTTGTTACCATGGCAACCACACAGAAAATTGTAAAATTTTACCTCAAAATAGACCATTTTCATAGAATCTGATGGTCAACAAACCCCGAACTACATATATTGGCACATATTGTCCCTGAATCCTCAAATATTACTTTTTTTCTTTTTCAAAAAAAATCAATACCTTGTCTGATTCATTTTTTCAGAAATTTGGAAAATGTGTCAATCATGCTAAAAGCACATGGCAATGTTTACATGCAAAATGTGGTCCAGGCATAGGAAGTGCATTGTGCGGCTCAAGTCCTTACGCTGGAAATATAGTGCAATAGTCATCCAACTCAGCTTAATTCTTTAGCAAACCTCAGAAGCTCTCACCCTGGCAAAATTGCAAAGTGCTATCTATTAACAAATTTAAATGAGCAGGGTCTAAGTAGAGACCCCTGAGTTTTTTATATGCACTACTTTTGACCGTCCCCCATCCGGCCTTATCACGACTGAGGTCTACTACCTATTGTAATTCGGAATACCTCTGATTTTACGGTAGTCGTAAAACGGAAATGAAAATGTCAAAAAAAGGAAGCGAGGTAGCATCCTCTCGTTTTTGCCCAAAAGACTCGAGATGAAGAAGAAAGCGGTAAAAATGAATCAATATATAATTCAAGACATAGTAAAAAGAATTTAAACACCCACTAAAGCCACTGTTTTTTCTTGTAAAGATTTGCTAGAGCTGCCACATGGTCGCTCAGCTTCAGACATGTCCATGTCGTCTGCTGAATGTAACGTTACGTTACATTGATGATAGGCAATGTTTGTGACAAAATTTTGTATAAATGGAAAATATAGTTTATGCTTTAAATTTTTCGTTTAATAATAATCAATCGAAATGTGGACCTCTCTAAAACTTGAAAGGCGTGATTGATCATAGTCGAATAAATAATTGGATAATTACCCACGCATGGCGATGCTGTAATTTCAAGTCTATTCATAGACTGAAGGATGACATCAAAATTAAATTCTGTATTTTTTTATAACAAAAAAATCATTGGCCCCTAACTTTAAAAAAGGCCCCTCATTTCTGAACAGAATGGGCCCCTTGGGCCCCTGGTTTTTCAAAACAATCTGAAGCACTGAAACAATTAAATTTAGATATTTCACTATCAGTTAGAATTTTAGCCTAGTTTCAAAAAATTTGTCACAATTTCAGTGAAATATTATGTGTAGAACAGGAAATAATGCTATTGAGACTTCAATAAATGACCAACCTCAGACCAGTTCTGTCCTTGTTTGGCCTTTTGTAATGTAGCGGGACTGAGATAGATATGGTGTTGATGTGTTGTATACAGTAGGTATAAATATAATAGAGTGATTTACTGCCAGTCACTATCTGGTCCAGATCTTTTAGCCCTGTGGTAGACACTCTCTTATCACCCAAAGGGCCAGGTTCCATTGTCAACCAGGACACTTGGTGAGGATGTGGGTTTTTTTTTTTTTTTTTTTTTTTTTTTTTAAAGTGTTTCTTCTCTCTTGTTAGAGTAATATAAGTATGTTCCTGTTGTAGGAACATTGAGACAGGAAGTTGTAAATGCCTTATTTACAAACAAACTCTGTACAACTGACTGAGTTATGCTTAAATTATTATTGCTCATTGTTGCACTTGCTTTATTTATAAGATCTTTGACCCTTTCTCTTTAGTGATTTGAACAATGTGGTACAAAAGAAATTTTAAAACAGGCACATATGTAAAATGTCTAATTTGATCAGGTGTAATGACTGAATGGACACTATACTCTGCATAAACAAATATACACAATGCGTTGTATCTGCCAAGATAAATAAGACACTGGTCATAGTGTTCAGTTAAAGATCCTAATGTATTATGAGGATAACAAACAGTTAGTAATGATGTTTTACGCACCAGTTAAGATTCTTTCACTTATATCGAAATAGTCAGTTCTGGGTTGGTAGAGGAAACAGGAGTACCTGGAGAAAACCACCGACCTTCGGCAAGCGAATTGACTGACCTTTTTACACTGGGATCAGTCCAAGTGGGATGGGAATCTAGGTGGTGAGAGGCATTGTGATCTTAAATACCTGCTCAGACTTCCCCGAAAGCCATTTGGACCAAACAGATAAATTTTCACTCAGATAGATAATTTGTGATTTGGTATCAGACTGACTGTCCGCCACGCTTCTAGTGACAAACATGGCCGTAATGCAAAGTGTTACAATGCCAACACTTTTTTCAAACAGCTAAGTATAGATTAGTGCCAGTTAAAACACGGAAGATTTTAAACGGACAGAAGAATCAGAAACATGTAAAACTGACAATGAAATGACTGATTTTAAAGGTATCTGTCCCTCCCGAATGCCCAACAACTTCAGCTTCCACTTCAAGTGCTGTTACTATGGACGCCTTTGTTGCTAAAAACAATACGCTCAAGGCAAAAATTATCCCTCTGATTAGGCCTTAAATTTGCAAATAAGACCCTGAAAAACCCTAAAAAGTCCTTAAAATTGGAGTCCAAATATCTGTATGAACCCTGGAAAAGTTACAGGTGTCAGACCTGTGGACTGGCCTAAATTTAATAACCCTTTGATTGTGTTCAAATTTCATTGAAATTCAAAAATATGTTAGGATCATTTTTCAGTGATTTCAGTGAATTGAATGCTAATTAGCCACATTGGCCACACCCACTCACATGTCAGATTGTGACATACCTGCTTGTGAAATATCAGATTTTGTTGATGGCAAATAAAAAAAGAAACACATTATTTTTCTTTGTGTAATTCACAAAGGCAATTATGCAAAAGTATGCACAGCATTCATTCAGGTTATTTCTCAGTGACACAAATAGAAATAAGATTCAATGTTAAATAAGTACCAGTAGTAGAGTCTGAAGATGCTCACACAGTATGGCGCAATAACTGATTGAGCATTATTTAATGCATGTCATGTGGTGTAAATGTAAAATATACAAGTGTATATTTATTATTTCCTTTATAACAGTTGTATACCATTACATTTGTCTGAAATTTGATCCACCTGTCACAAATGGAAAGGAAAAGAAAAAAAATTTGAATTTTAAATTGGGAATCATTTTTCTTCATTTTGAAAATATATATACATATGCAGTTTTAATACATAAGTATATTTTAATATATTCAATATATATTTTATGATGTATAACTGGTCTGACCCTGTTTGCATGATTAGAATGAACCTGTATTGAAATTGACATTGAAATTGACGACTTAACGGATAGATTTTCACTTGAAGGTCACCTTTAAGTATGTTTTCTTCAGTCATTATTTAGTGTAAAATACTGGTGAAAGCATCTACTTGAAACCCAGAGATCATGATCACATTATTGGAAGAATATTTGAATTACAGATCTAATATCTGACTAGTTATTTACAGAGTTAAAATTTCTTTAAATTAGGATTTTAGAAATTATGGATTTAGAAAAAAACAAGAAATTGAATACATGAATATGGACTTTTGTAATATATTTATATTTACATTTATCTGAATTTACGATATCAGTAATTAAGCTTAAAATAGAGCATGGTACCTTAGCAGTATACTGATATTGTTAATTATATATATGCACATGAGGATATTTAAGATAATTAAACGGTTTTGTATTGTGGCCAAGTTTTAATTCATTTTCCCAAAATAGATTAATTAATTGACCGAAGTCAGGTTATCTTCTTTTTTCAAAAAAATAAAAAATAAAAAAAAGAAGAAGAAAAAACAAAAGAAAAAATGACAGAAAGAAAGTGAAGCAGGTTAATAAATTTAGTGAGAAAAAAGACCATCTTTTTAGCATTTGTAAACTTGTTATTGAGGAATTTTGTCAGAATGTATCCTCAGGATACTAGGGAAAAATGAGTAAATTGACTAGAATTAAATAGATCATTGAATTTTAGAAAGAATTGTTGTTTGTTGAGTTGATTAATTACTTGTAGAGTGGAATACTCGGTAATGGTGGTTTAGGCTGCATTCAAGATTCTTTTACTTACCGGTATTATCAGTTTGATCTAAGAGTGATTGGAGAAAACAACTATGAATTGACAATCTCAGGAGATCAGTTAGTATTGTATGAATGTAATTCAAAGCTAAAAAGTAAGTCTGAATGATTCCTAAAAAAATAGTCTTTAAGTGACAGTTGCATCCATTTATTGGAGCATAATATTAAGTGTTTTCAGAATTTTCTTACTTTTCCGATATTGGTAGTAATTGTTTGTAGCTGTTTTATTTGAATGAGACTATAATTTGTTGTTATATGTTCAGGAGAAAGTAGGTTTTATAGTCCCATTTTGTCCATTTGGTTTATTGTTAATGACTTGCTACATTAGCCATGCTTACATTGTTCACATGTATTGCATGATTTTATCATCTTATCATGTGATCTTGTCTTCATTGAATGTGTACAATTTTCGGATGTGTAATATGTTGAAATGTCTATTCTATTGATTTGTAAACCATTTATATCAGTATTCCACAATGTTCAGTTTCATAAGATGCAATATCAGTTGCTAAAAATACATCTCACTACTGTCTCCTGCTTTGGAGAAAATAAGTGCTTCAAATTCTTGCAAGATTTGAAATCCATTATCTTTTAAGAAAATGGGATTTGTTCATTGATATGATTGCTTATTTTTGATGCATTATTGATATGTTTGAAATGATAACTGTTTTGCTAATTAAAAAAAATTGGAAAACATCTAGTTTCTTGTCAATAAGACAAGCAATTGCATAAGTAATTTTAGTAAAAATTTAAAAGTCGGGACTAAAGACCGAGAATATTTGGTGGGTGTGGAAGATAAGGAAAAAAAGGAGAGAGAGAGAGAGAGAGAGAGAGAGAGAGAGAGAGAGAGAGAGAGAGAGAGAAAGTGTGTGTGTGTGTGTGTGTGTGTGTGTGTGTGTGCATGTGCAAATGTGCTGAATGTTGTTGTTTATTGAACTTACTGGTGGGGTTGGGATTATGACTGTATGTCTTAGGAGGTCAGTCATGTTGTGTACCCACATGCCCCGCTTGGTATAATAACAAAGTATTTCTTGTCCTCGGTCATAAAGTACAATAGTAGTAAGTACCATTATTTCCTGTACTAACTAATCAATGAAAACAAAGCCTCTACTATCTAAACACCTATCATATATATACTGATATATCCTGATAATAACAGTAATGAACCTAATTTTATATAAAATAAACCGGGCAGGAAATTATTCTTCGATGTTAATGATTCTCAGGACAGGACAGTGTTTATATGACACACTATTTACACCTGGATGTCAAAACTTACCTGAGAGAAAAGGGTGGTTTATAATAAATAAATAAATAAATGAAGTCTATGTAATAAAGATTGGGAAAAGCCCAGTATTGTGTGTATTGGGTACAGGAAGATATTGTATACTTGGGTTATTTTTAGGTAATGAGGAAAGGGGAATGACAATATCTATATACCCTGTGTATATGTATATATATGTATTGAGGTGATAAATCCTCCAATGATCTATTGTATGAATCATTACCTACTCTTTTCTTATAATCAGTATTTTGGAGAACATTTACCCTGTATCTTAATCGTAGGGATTTTATTTATCATATATATAAATATATACACAAGTTGAGTAAATTGAGTCAGGAGCTTTTGAGAATGGATATATAAGTACACCGTGATATAACTTATAAGGTAATGTTTTCTTTCAAGCTGTTTTAACATTTAATGTATGTATAAGGTGCTATATATTGGATAGTGACAGAAATAATTAACAGCAGGTATAATACAGGTATATACAGGTATTTAGATCAGTTAAAATTCAAAATTCTGGCTCGGGACACAGTGGTACAGTACTGAAGACTTGGTCTTTAAGATACATGCTTAACACATAATGTTGAGGTAATTTTTAGGTCATGATTACGGAATGTCAAAACACTGGTAATATCTTCATTTTCTATGGAAGTACATGTATATATATGTGTGTGTGTGTGTGTGTGTGTGTGTGTGTGTGTGTGTGTGTGTGTGTGTGTGTGTGTGTTGAGTACAGGCTAACAGTGGAGTGGAGTGGAGTAATGATGTTTAAAGTTGCAGTCAAGATTCTTTCATTTATATCAAGACGAGCCAGTCTGAGGCTCAAAGTTTGTAAAAGCTAAGAAATTAATATTGTCATGTTTTGAATTATTGAGACATTGTAATACCAATATTCCTGATTTAAAATCAAAATATTGAATACTCTGTACATGGGGTTATGGTTTATCATCAAAATCAAAATGGTTTAAAGATCACACTTACAGAACACAGGGTTTCTGATTGTCTAGGTTTGAATTCCGTTTGGACCATATCCTAGTGTGAGAAAGTTTGTCAATTTGCTTGTGAGTTCAGACTTTTCTTGAAAGGGGGATGGGCAGACACTCCAGTTTTCTTCTACTCTCTTTGACCTGACTCTTTCGTTATAAGTGAAAGATTCTTGACTGGAGTGTAAAACACACTTACTTCCATCCCCGAAGATATAAAAAATACTACTGGATTATTCAGAATGTATTTTTGTTAAATACATTCCAGTACATGTATATATATATATATATATATATATACAAATTACACAATGATGACAGTGTTGTTTTATTGATTCATTACTTGTAAGTACTTTCATTTTTACTTACACATACCTCTGCCTCATCAGTAGTATGTGTATCACAGGTATGTTACAGCTGATTACTGAAGTACACACCTACAGTCTGTGCAGTGATGTGTATATATGCTACACGTATTTGTTGTTTCTATGATTAATTATGTGTATACCCTCAGACTCTTTGAATGTTTATTTATATATAATAAATATATACATATATATCACCCTCTGGCTTTTTGTCTCACCTGTAAGCTTTTGATATGGTTTAACATCTGACCACATATACATGTACATATTTTTTATGGACTAGACAGGTAAATACCTAAAAAAAAAAAAGGAAGGGGGGGGGGGGGGGAAGGGTAGGCATCGGTGTTTGAATGGTCTAAAGCACTATATTATTTATCAAAGTGCCTCTCATTGTCTAAGTTTAAACCCAACTCTTTTGAGAGCTATTTGGTCAGTTTGTTTGCTTGATAAAGGTCAATGGTTAATTTTTCTGAGTACTCTGGTATTCTCTAGTATTCTAACCTGACTGGCTCAAAAGTGGTTTTGAGTGAGACTTAAAATATCATTCCTCCCATCCTTTAAAAAAATTTGCTATTAGATTGTGTGAACTAGTAAAGGAAATCTAGAGCAGTAATATTTATTTTGCTGCCAGTCAATATTTCTTTTACCAATTTTCAGTTGATCGGTTCTGTGATGGTAGAAGAAAGTGGAGTACATGTTTCAAAAAAAAACCAGACCTTCAGCTTGTCTACCATCAAATTTCTCACACCGTGATCTGCATGGTGAGAGAGCTTGATCTACAGTTCAAGCTGCCTCTTTAGACTGGTTGCCTGGTCACTAAAGCCCTGATTAAGTACAGTCAAGTTGAGTAATGGTGTTTACCTTCCCTGTCAAGAATATTTTACTGATATCTAAATGTTGCAGCTATAGGCGAAGGTGCAGAAATTTTGCCTGTGTGTTGCGCTGATGGCATAATACAGCAGGATTGTTTATTGTGCCACACCTACTCTGACATGGGACCTGGTTTATTTTAACTTCACATCCCAAAGAACGGTGACTTTCATTTTGTAATACTAAGTGCTTGGCATATGAAGGCTATCTATGTTGTTTTTTTTAACAAACTTGATAAAAAAATTTGGGAGAATTTCCTGATATCTCGCATTTTAATATTTATGATTATTGTAAAAGTGATAATTTATGGTTTAAATAAGTTCATACACATTGATTGACAAGAAATTGACAAGAAATATTTTCAAACAAATATTCCAACCTAGTTTACCCATGGTGCGGTATTATATTCAGGAACAGCAAGGATTAAAATGATGACAAGACAAGTTTTTTTGTTAGATTTGAGAAAAATACACAAGGACAAATACATTCAAAGGAATTTGAGATTATTATTCTATATATGTCACTAGGTTGATCTTTCTGTCCGTCAGTTTTTAATACAGTCTCCTGTTCGGACCTAGAAGCTTGTTTGACAGTTTAAGTTACATATATCTGACATGGCCAATACTTGTAAATTGTTGATAGATAACCAATGATTTGTTATTCTTGGATGGTATACATAGGGCCACAAACAGGGTATATCTGTAGTATTGTATCGGTTACTATGCTTTAAAAGTGAAAACTGGTAGAATTTGTAGATAATGATGGTTTTCCTGTTGGCAGAATGTTTAGATTCAATTTTGATGTTTAGATTTAATTTTGGATGGTCTTCAAAATCTTTTTATTAATTGTCCATCATATCATAGCAATCAGAATGTTGATAGAATTGTTTTTATGGGTTTCTGGACGGAAGCTTTTATTTACTGTGTTAACAATTTACGGATTACAGTGCCTCTCATCTCACTCCCTGGGTTCGAATCCCACTTGGGACAGATCCTAGGGTGAGAAAGTTTGTCAGTTCACATTGCCGAAGGTCGGTGGTTTTCTTCGGGCACTCCTGGTTTCTTCCACCATCCCAGAATTGACCGCCTCGAAATAAATGAAAGAATCTTGACTGGGGCGTAAAACACCATTACTCCACTCCACTCTCATTTCCTGGGTTTGAATCCAATGAATGTTTGTCAATAATAGAAAGATGGTGTGTTTGCTTGCCATAAGGTTGATGGTTTTTATTGACACTCTGGTTTCCTCTACCATCCTTGAACTGATGGTTTTGATAGAAGTGTAAGAATCTTGACTTGGGTGTTAAATACCGTTAATCAAGTCTTCGTTCAAATCTCTTGTTAGCTGAAGAAAGTCTTTAAAACAATGATACCGTTTAATGTAACCATGATAAACATAAGTCCTCTTTGCATTAAGGATTTTGGCTTTTGTCAGCATGTCAGAATGCAGTTTTCTGTATTTGAGAACATTGGTTTTCTCTAACTTAAATGATGAAGGCAATTTTTAAAATTTATTTTACAAAATCATTGTTGACAATGATCAAAGATGATTTGACTTCATTTGACCTGATTTATGATTTAAAATTACCATATTACACACATTGTTTTTGTACATATGTTTCAGAAATAGCAAAATTATAATGTTGGTCACATTTAAGAACAGATTAAGAAACCTTTTTTTTCTTTCTATTTTTAGAATGTAATAAAATACATTATTTCTATTTTTAGAATGTGATGAAAATGCATTATGGATTATCAAGATGGAAGGAGTGATCCAGTTGATCAGCTGTTTGACCAATTTATTAATGCCTGTACATGTAAGACTATTTTATCAACATTCCATCAGCTGATTGACATTCTAGAACTTAAACATGTTAGTCATAGACAGTTCTATCGCCGCCTAAGATCCCGAATAACATCATGGAAAGCGCAGTGGTTATGGGCCAGGCTGGACAAACGTGCTTCATTAAAGGAATACAAGAAGGGAGAAGCATGTGCGAATACCAGGGTATGTATTATTTTTAGTTCGTAGTACAATTAAGTAGTGTTGAGAGGTGTTTGACATCCCAGTCAAGAATATTTCACTTATACTGGGACATCACCAGCTATAGGGGAAAGTGCAGAAATTTTGCTGGTGTGTTGCAATAATGGCGTTATACAACAGGATTCTTAATCATGCCACATGGAACGTCAAAATTTCAATAAATCAAAAGCTCAATTTTAACTTGAACTCTTGTTACAAAAATGACTGTCTTTGTAAACACATAAAGTTTAAATTTATGATAGATGGTAGCAGGGTAAAGTAGGAATTCAAGAGTTGCCAGGATACTTGAAATATTAGCCTCTACAGGCTCTGTCTTGACGACATCCTTCTGAGGTAGATCTATTGATTTGTTTGTCGATTTAAGCATTGATTTCAAACAATGGTTAATAAAGATCAGCTTGTCAACTGTGTCGGAATCCAAAGGAGACCTAATTAATTAACTGTACCGCCTGCCGTCGAGGAAACTCTCTCTGAGGGCACAGAAGTCTCTGGTACCCCTAAATTTTTCCATGCAAGTTGTGACAGTTTTAGAAACATATCCTGATTTAATTTTCACCAATTAAGTATGTCACATGTCGTGTACATGGTTATAAAATTTGTAAACGTTTACAGCCTGTGTCCGACACGTTATTGTTTACATGTGTAAACGTAGAAGCCTTACTGATGAGCCATGTTTTGAATTAATTAGACTAAGAAGCTTATTGGAATTACACCCAATATCAGTTAGTGTTGCAAGGTATATCATAGTCTATGTAACTTTTTGATGCAAGAGGAAAATCTAGAAACATTTAAAAAAATCCATACCTGTGTCCTGATTCTGACCCCTGTTTAAATAGTGATAGGCAACAGAGTTGATATCTTATCATTTAATTAACAGTGTAATTTATCTGAGCTTTGCTTAATATTGTGAAGACATTTCGAAAATAGTTACTGCTTCTATGTGACTTTCTGTAGATGATGACGTTGTTACTAACCAGAATGCATCTAATCTCTTCTTTTAACTTTACCATTATACCAGATTTATACCAGATTGTACAATACATGTATTAAGTATTTTTTATGTTATATTTTTTAGGTACTAGTGATTGGATCTGGTCCTTGTGGATTACGAACTGCGATAGAATTGGCTTTTCTTGGAGCCAAAGTTGTCATCGTAGAAAAAAGAGACAGTTTCTCGCGGAACAATGTACTTCATTTATGGCCGTACTTAATCACCGATTTGAAAAATCTTGGGGCCAAGAAATTTTTTGGGAAATTTTGTGCTGGTGCTATTGATCATATAAGTAAGTAAATGAAAAAAATATTGAAATATTGATCAGTTAGAAGTGCTTAAGTTATCATATGATGTCTTTAGATTAATTTATTTAATGGGGTTTTACATCCCAGTCATAGAATATTTCATTTATATTGAGATGTCACCAGCTATAGGTGAATTGGCAGAAATTTTACTTTGTAGTATGCTTAGGGCAATTTGCAAAGAGGGTATTTTAATGTGCCATGCCTGCTGTGACACAGGGTATCAGTTTTGAAGGTCTCATCAGAAGGACCCTGTGACTTTCTTTTCTAATGCTGAGAGCTTGGCGAAAGAACTATATATTGCTACCTATTTTCAAGTCCTGGCCAGCCTACCAGTTTACCATTAATGCAGCACATCCCTATCAAACGTAAATATTCTGTGATCACTTTACGAGTTTCTGTTTTTATTTGTTTAGGTATACGACAGTTACAGTGTATTTTGATGAAAGTGGCTTTGTTGCTCGGGTGTAGAAATAGATGTCAATGTTTCTTTTGAAGGATTAATTGAACCCACAGAAAATAAAAGTAAGTCTGTCTGGCATGTTAGTGTGTTTTAATTAGTGTAGAGTCTATAAACATGTCTGCGGGAAGGTGGGGAAAAAACCTTTCCATTTTTAGCTTTTGTGTACAAAGTGCTGAAGACCTAATGACTTAACCCTATGTCAGCATTAGTGTTCAGTGTTAACATTAAGGATTTTTTAATCTTTTAAATGATGCATCCATATGGATGAGCTATATGGAAGTATTGAAATTTTATGTTAGAGATCATTTTCACTGTTTAAGCTGTTCAAGGATATATCAGATTGTACCTTTTTACAGAAATTTAAAAAAAAAAAAAAAAAAAATTAAAATCTTAGGTTTGAGTACATTGGGACTTGAGTTGCTGATTCATAAATCCCTAAATTTAGAAATATTTGTCTGAACTGTTCATCTGTTACAGGGGGTTTAAAAACCATTAGACACATAATATTGAATATACATGTATATTGAACGAAAAACCAAAAAAAAAAACCAAAAAAAAAAAAAACCAAAAAAAAAACAAAAAAAAAAAAAAAAACCAAGGCCATTTACACTTTTTCTACAGAAAATAAACCAGACAAATCACATGATTGATACCCAAATTTCCCCCAGCCTTGATCTGTAATTATATGTTATGCTAAAGAATATTTTGAAGTCAGAGTCTTATTGTATTTTCACAATTTGATGTTCTGAATTTATTATATTTTTACAGAAACAGGCTGGAAATGTCAGGTACTTCCTAAGGATCACCCTGTGTCTGAGTACGAGTTCGATGTACTTGTTGGTGCTGATGGTAAAAGAAATACATTAGAAGGTATTTACAGTATGACATTATGATCCGTGTAAAGATTTGTTTGCTGACCATTTACAGTATGACATTATGATCCATGTAAAGATTGGTTTGCTGAAATGGTCTTTTTTTTTTTTACCTACTGGTCAAGATTAATTAAGGCAGTTGTTTCTCAAGTTGTGGAGAAAACCAGAGTAACTGGCAAAATTTTCACTCCAGAGTTTGTCAGGAGTGGAATCCAAACCTGGACTAAACTAAGGCACTGAAGGTCACTAAAGGTCGCTGTGCCTCTTACTAAAATAAAAATGAAAGGTTAAAAAAATTGTTGAATTAAAGAAATTTTTTATGCAGTAATCCTTGTTTCAATGTGTTAGCTTGATAAATGTAGAAGCATTTTAAAAAAGAAAATTTGAATCTTTATATCTAATATTCTGAATATTTTATCATTTGTTATGAAACTTTTATCATTTATGAAAAAGTAAAATGACTATGACATATACTAAATCTACACATAAGATGATTATGTTCATGTTTTCACTATAAAAATATACAGATCACAGTGTCTCTCACTGCCTAGGTTCCAATGCCACTCTGGCAGATCCTAGTGTGAAAAAGTTTGTCAAAGATCAGTGGTTTTCTCTGGCACTCAGTTTTCTCCACCAACCAAGAACTGACCACCTCAATATAAGTGAAAGAACATTGACTTGGTTTAAGACACCATTACTCATCTCAAGTCAGTAATAGAAAGATATGTATATCCATTCAACTCAAAGAGATATGTATGTGATTGGTCATTGTCAGGCACTTTGGATAAAAAATTACGTAAAATGATAGAATTACCAGGTATAATGAAAAATCAGTTTTGACAGCTTTAATTGCTAAAAAAATCAGTTTACTTTCCATTATAAGACTGAAAATAGAACCATTTTAACCAATGATATTAATTTTGTAGGTTTTAAACGAAAGGAATTTCGAGGAAAACTTGCAATAGCAATAACAGCGAATTTTATCAACAGAAATACTCAAGCAGAAGCTCGTGTGGAAGAAATAAGTGGTGTCGCTTTTATCTTTAATCAGAAATTCTTCAAGGACTTAAATGCAAAAAGTGGCATTGATTTGGAGAATATTGTGTATTATAAAGATGACACACATTACTTTGTTATGACCGCTAAGAAATGGAGTCTATTAGACAGAGGAGTTCTTAAAGAGGTATGTGTTCTAGGGATGATTTCAGCTCACTTGGGTGAAAGCAAGTTTATGGTGAAGTGAGTACAGTGACACCCACTTATAAAGATTGTTCATGGGGCTTTAGAAATATGGGCTTCATGGACAGTTGTTGATAATATAGATGTGCTTTTTAAATGAAATATCATGCAAAAGGAATTTTTAAACAATTGTATACTGTAAACGTGGTTATTTTCACAAGTGGAAATTTTTGCGAAATCAGATACTTGACATTTTGTTTGGGGGTAATTTTTGCAATCTTGCCGATTCTGATCTTTTGTGGCCAATATATGGATACTATAATCATTTTGTAGAAATTTTTATGAGGGGGTAATTTTCGTGATTTTAATCCAATTCGCAAAAATAGCGAAAATTTCAACAAAACGAAAATAACCATGTTTACAGTAAATAGATAGGTAGTCACTCTAGTATGTTAAACTGTAGGATGTATGTTTTCTAAGAAAAATCCTTGGATGAGTAAATGTTCAAGGTTCATTCACTGTTTTTTTTTTCCTGCATCTGAACCAGTTTGATCTATGTTATTGGTACTACAAAAGTTTGAAAAAAAGATTTGAATATAATTAAAAAAGTTTACTACATAACTAATCCCAAACCCTACCACTGGTTTTTTACACACACAAGAAAAACCATTTAGTGCTTAGGAAGAGGCAACTGAATAATACTGTGTCGTCAAAAAATAAAAATAAAAAAGTAAATAAATAAATACATAAATAAAGAAAATAAAAATGTTTGCTAAGTTGGTTCTAGTGATGGTTTGAAATTTTCATCTTAAGTTTAAGTTTCTTCATTCAGATTTAGTTTAAACGGTATTAAACTTAATAGGTCAACGAAAGGCATAAAATATTACTTATTTAATCTATTTTTCTAATTTACAGGATTTTGCAGACACAGCCAAGCTCCTACACCCACAGAACATAAGTCGTGATGCACTTCAGTTATATGCAACGGATGCCGCTAATTTCTCCACAAACTTTCAACTTCCTAACTTAGAATTTGCAATAAACCACTATGGACAACCAGATGTTGCCATGTTTGATTTTACTTCCATGTTCGCAGCACTTAACGCATCCAGGGTCATCGAAAAACATGGACATAAACTCATTGTTACATTAGTCGGAGATAGTTTATTAGAAGTAAGCTAGAAAAAGTGTCTCTATCTTTTTTTATATTCTTGCAATGATATCTTACATTTAATATAAATTTCAATTAGATTTTCTTTCCCATTTTTGAATGTCTATTTAAAGTACATGTAACACTTCTAGTTCTATATATATGTAAAAAAAAAAGTACATGTATTGCGATTTTGAGCTTGTATATGTTATTGATTTGGGGGAAAAGTATTAGGTCTGACTAAAGCAATTTGAAGTGGAGTAGATTAATGATCGTTTTACACCCATTCAAGGTTCTTTGACTTATAGTGAGGTATTCTTTTCTGTGATGGTGAATGAAACTAGAGTTCTCGGAGAAACTCGTCACTCATAGGCAGGCAAACTGGACCTGGATCTAACCAAAATCATTAGAGCTACTCTGAATTATAAGTGTGGACTGTCTAACCAAAGTGCAAAGTTGTGTATGTTTTTGCGTTTTTCTAATTTAGAATGTATGCAGATTTTTTTTCCTTTTCTTTTATATATGTCTAGCTTTAGTTTCAGTACCAAAAATTTTGTAATAAAACTTGAAATTGATTTTATCTCTGAAATAAGTCAAATTGATCCTTAAATTTAAGCATGATTAGGTCAGTGTAACGAATGAAAGTGTATGCGCCATTGATTAGCTTAAATGATCATGAACATTTCTTTTTCTTTTTAATAGCCTTTCTGGCCAACAGGATCAGGATGTGCCCGAGGGTTTTTGGGTGCATTTGATACAGCATGGATGGTCAGGTGTTGGGCTTCTGGTAGAATGACACCTTTACAAGTAATAGCACAGCGGGAGAGTATATACCAGTTACTCTCACAGACCACACCTGAAAATCTGAATAGGAACTACAGTGAATATACTATAGATCCAAATACAAGGTAAATATTACTTAACTTTTCAATAATGTTTATTGTTAAATTCCTGACAAATATCTTTGGCTGTGTTTTACGAGCAAACTGTTCATAGTTACCATAGCCTATATCAGCTTTCATGTTCAGTGGAACCACCAGTTGGATCTTAGAAATATAGACTTTATAGACAGACGATCTTAATATATATATAGGTTTCATTTTTGGGTTAAAATCTGAGGACAAATGATTTTTAACATTTATTTTCAAGGCGTACGATACGCTTTTGTCAGGAAACGTAATTAATTAGGTTAAACCAATTAAAAAGGGCTGTGACAGGTGAAAAATTTGTACCCGGGTAACAGAAGTGGTCTTGATAGCAGATTTTCTTTTACAGTAGATTCCACTTATTTGCATACCTGGTTAATTGCATATTCCGGTTAATTGCATATTTTTTCTCTGCACCAAACCATTTCCTATTTCAGTAATGTTAAAATTTCCGTTTATTTGCATAAACAAAAATCTTAATTCCGCTTAATTGCATAAAAAATTCTGAAAATTATGCGATCTTGGTCTGAAGATTCATGATTACAAAATATATTTGCCGACAATGCAAGGTAAACTCGAGAGGTGTTTACATTATATAAACATGTGTACAGCTAATGTCAGGTGAGATATGAAGCCAGTTAATTGGTGTTTACTTTGTAGAGTTATTATCCAATTGGTCTGTCAATTCGCATTTGTCAGGAAATGTAATTAATTAGGTTAAACCAATTAAAAAGGGCTGTGACAGGTGAAAAATTTGTACCTGGGTAACAGAAGTCAGAAGTTTTATATCGATCTTTTTTCAACTAAATATATTTCCATTACATTTTCTAAACCCGGACATACCGGTAGTTTTACTGGAACTGCGGTGCTGGGTGTTTTAAACAAAGATTAAACAAAACCAAAAGATTTTTTTAAATTATGTTAACATATTTAAAGAATGTGTATGCCACTGTTATCCCAGAGCAAATTAGGTAATGCGTACTTACATTTCTTTCAGTGTAAACTCAATAAATCATACCTCAATCAAATGCTTTAAGATAAAATGGTTGAAATCATAGTTTACGGCTGAAAAACCCTTTATGTAGTAAGTTTTGTCGGTATACAGATTCAACATCAAAGACCTTTTTTCACTTAAGGAAGTGACGTTAATCGCTTAATTTCATTGGATCAGACCTAGATACACATAACAACGGGAATTTCAAATTGATTGACTGATCAAATCCTACGATGTGTATTACATTTGACTTATAATAATTGATAAACAAACCTTTAAAACTATTACTTTGTTTAAAATAAATAACAACATAAAACATCTTTCAATTAGTTTACACAAAATCTGTTTGAATATTAATTTTACCGGGCATCGTGCATGTTGTCAAGCAACTGGATTTTTTTATGTCACATTACCGGGTAATTTTAAAAATAGATTATCGTACCGTGAAAGGGAAATAACTCGAACAATTTAACTCAATGTCGTGTGCAAATTGAAAAGGAAACACGTGGATTTTTAAAAGGAAGTAAATAAACAAGAAATACTAATATCGCGAGTGTTAAGCAACAATGTATTAAATACCAACTAGTTACATACATATTCTAGGATTAAACACAGATCGATGGTCTGAAGAAAGCACTTGCACCACATTTTGGATTGCCCATGTAAATGCAAGGTTTAAAATGATCAGCTAGAATTTTAAATCTGTATTTAGTAAGGAAAATATACTATAAGTCTTGAGATTTTAATTAATTAAATAACTTTTTTTTAATTCATCATTTATTTTTTTTTATGTCAAAGGAATTACAAATTTTTTGCTGTTTTTACAGTACACTGACTATGATGTCTACTAAAAAAACTGCCTCGCCCGGCGTATCCATCAATCGATCAGCTAGAATTTTTAAAACTTTATACAAATTAAAGAAAATATTTTTTTTTTATTATTTATATTGAATTTATTTATTTTATTTTTTATTTCAAAGGCATAACTAATTTTTCTGATTTTTCTACAGTACACTGACTATGATGTCTCCATAAGTAATAAAAACGGCCTCATCCGATGTATATCCATCAATCAATTTTGCCCAGGGGGGACATTTTCAGGTTATTTGCATATTCCGCTTAATTGCATAAAATTTTCTGACAAACCCGACTAATGCAATTAAGCAGGAATCTACTGTATTACCATATCCTGTGCCATCAAGTTGGGTCATCAGCATATATAATTAATGCTATAATTATTTGTTTCAGGTATCCAAATTTAAATCTTAGTGCAATTAAACCAGAACAAGTGAGGCACTTGTATGATTCTGATGATGTTCATTATGTAGATGAAATTGTAGATATACCAGTAAAAAGAATTAGAAATGGTAAGAATTAAAAAAAAAATTATGATTTTTTTTACTTACATAGTTTTTGAAAGCAAGTTATAAACTTGTATATTTTTAAATGGTTGTTTTTTATTCTTAGATAGCAGAAGAGCTTGTTTCGTATTTCATATTCATGATAAAAGTATTTATATTTTTGGTTGTAAATGTTTTTTAACCGGCCAGATGTGCAGTCAGGCCTCGTTGATTTTGTGACAGATCTGGTTTTGAGTTCATCATGCCCAATGTAATATTTGGTAATTGAGCCATAATTCTATTACATGTGTTATTTTCTCCCACAGTATTATATTTGCTCTTGTATGTATCTATTAACTTTACAACAGATAAAAAAGTCAAATATAGACTCATCAATGGATTAACTTCATTTGGTTGTATATGAATTAATAGGGTTTCATCTTGCATCAGTGCACAAAAATCTTATTTCATACATACTCTTTGTATTGGCATTAGCATTAAATGTTTTTGATGGAATGGACTTAATTTTCTTGTGAGCTTGTCTTTAGTGAAGTTAATTTTGAGTGATAGGCTTGTCTTTAATTAACTTACTTTTGAGGTGAGCTGGTTTTTATTGGACTTAACTTTAAGATAAACTAGTGTTCAATGGACTTAATATGAGGTGTGCTTGTCTTAAATGAATAGCTCATGCTTACCTGCAAAAAACAACTTTAGTTGTTTCATTTTTAGATATCTTTTATATATATATATATATATATATATATATATATATATATATATATATATATATATATATATATATATATATATATATATATATATATATATATATATAAAATTTTTATTTAAATTTCTTTTAACAGATGAGACAATAGTGGATAGTTACACAATATTACGTTGGTGTCAACGCTTGTTAAATACGGGTAAATTTAAGAATGTTCAGGTCCAAGATTTAACATTTTCCTGGAAGAATGGAATGGCTCTTTGTGCACTCATTCACTGCTTCAAACCTGAACTCATGTAAGTATGATTAAGTTGAAATCTAGAAATCGGAATTTTGACAGGAAGTGCTTGTTGTTCTGGATATTCATGTTATCAGATTTGAACAGGATCTGGTTATTCAAACACTCATTAGCTTATTCAAATGGTTAGTGAAAATTAAAAATTTCCATTAATATAAAATACAAGTATTTCGGGTTTTGAATTAATTTGTTTCTGTTTGATGATAACATGCATTGTTTTTAAACAGAAATTTCATATGCATGTACATTGACTAATACATAAGATGTAAATTTTTGTTAACCAACTGGTTAAACTACAGTAAATCTTCGATCGCTCGAACGTCGTTACCTCGAATACCCCGGATAATTCGAAGTCATCTGTTGGTCCCTACCAATTTCCTATAATATCCTATGTAAATAAACCTCGATGGCTCGAACTTCGTTAGGCTGGAATACCCCCACTGGCTCGAAAAATAAATATTTTCAAAAGTATAAAATTAGTGAAAATTCAACTTCTTTCGCTCGAATACAATTTTTGTCAGAACGACATGTGGTCCACGTCATTGTAAACAAAACACAAGCTGAAGCCATATTACAGATTTCATCAAAAGTAATAGAGTGGAACGAAACAATTAGTCTAGGCAGTTACCTATCATTAATTAACTAATCAATTATTAATTAACCTAATGAGAGAGTGTCGATATACTCAGTTCTTTAATCTTTTAATCCGATAACGACATGCGGGAGTGTTTAATCGGTACTTTAAACACCTAAGTCGCTCATGCGTGATGATTGTACATTAGGATTCTGTAATTTACATGTCCTTGGAGTATGTATAGTAATGTGTATTATCGGTATTTCAAGTGATTAAAATGACTGGTAATAACATCGCCTTGTTTAGTTTTATATGGGCTATTTGAATAAAGTAAGTTCATTATGTATCATTACCTGTTGAAATTAAAATAAAGTGCCATATTCTAGCCCCAGTAGCCATATAACATCATACGGCAGATTGCAGGTCAGCATTTAAGTTGAATTGAATTTGTATTTTTAATTGGGACATTTCATTATCTTGGATTTTAAAAAAAAATATTTCAGTGATGAAATAATGGAATTTTAATTCAGACATTTTCATTGTTTGACCTTTTAGTTTATTTACATGTATAACAAATTAAAAGGATTCTTTGATCGTCGATAAACATGGGAACCTGAAACTCCGATCATATCTCGATGTTTGATCGCTCAAACCCCCCGATGGCTCGAATATTTAGTCGAAGTCCATTGGACTTCGAGCCATCGAGGTTCTACTGTATAACATAACTTCATAACAAAGGGCCCAGATGTGAAAAAATAAGTTTGACCTAATGAATATATCTGTAATATTTGAGAAAAGGGCATTCTTTGTCATTGGTAAATGGTGTTTGCACCCCAGTCAGGACTTTTTAACTTCTATATAGGCCATCACTTTAAGAATCATACCAACTGACAAACTATTTAAAAAAATAATTAACTTAATTTTCTCAAAAAAATTAAGCACAGATACTCATATTCATGCCCAAGTGTTGCTGTATTAGATAGTTTGCATTTACAGTAATTATTTTCATAGTTACTGGACACATAACAGAATAAAGCACCTTGTTGGCAGAAAAGATTTTTATATATGATCATATTTTTGAGATAGAGTGTTGCTTTACATGTTTTAAACATGGCTTTCTCATTGATAACAACTTCGTGTGACCTACTTTTCATGGTTCAGTGAAGTGATTGGTTTGGGACTTTTTCTATTCAGTTTAGTGAAACAGAATTTCTCTACAAAATTGTTGTTAAAGTCCTTGTGCTTGAGTAATATTGATCTTATAATTATTTATATTTTTTTTTTTTACAGAAACCTTGATGAGCTTTGTCCAAGTGATATAGCTGAAAATAACCAACTAGCATTTGATATAGCCCAGAAGGAGTTGGGTATTAGTCCAGTAATGACCGGTCAAGATATGGCTAACTGTACAGCCCCAGATAAACTGACCATGGTATCTTACTTGTCATGTTTCTTCCAGAAATTCAGAAAGGAAAGAACACCAAGTGGTAAGTCAAGAAAATATTTTTAAAAAATCAAAAAAATTGTTGTATGCAGTGAGACCAACAGATATGTTTAAATTAATTTTACGAGATATGAAAAAGATAATGAAGATTAATGTTACACAAAAATCAAGAAAATCAAAGGCTTATAATGTATCCATTGAGGAGTGGAGTAGAGTTTCACATCCCAGTCAAGATTCTTTCCCTTTATATCGAGGCTGTCAATTAACAGATGGTGGAGGAAACTAGAGTGCCTTAAGGACAACATGGAACTTTGGCAAGTGAATTGACAAATTTTCTCAAACTAGAATCTGCCTGGGTGAGATTGAATCAGGTGGTGAACAGTGCTGTATTCCCTCAGCAGACAATTCAGATCACTTGGTTGTATCCATTGAGAAAATTGCAAATAAAATTTCAACTAAAACTTATGTAAATTATTGGTCAGCAATATGGTTATACAAACATTTTAATTTATAATCAATCATACATATCTAGATTTTTAATTTCATTATTTATTATCTCTATCTCATATCTTATAGATCCTGTCAAGGTACAAGAGAGACAGAAAAGTCACAGATCACCTCATCATCGCTTGTCCATCTTACAAAAGTTACGAGTCAGCACCAGATTTTCCAGGTCAAAAAAGGTAATGTAAACTTGTTTGTGCCATTTTGTTTTATAAATTCGCCATCAAGAAATCGGGGCAAACTTGTCTTTAAGATATGATTTAAATTGTGGAAATATTAGAAGCATTTTATTTGTTATGAAATAAACAATTTTAGGAATGTTTATTATGAATTAATTTAGTGTTTTGTTCTTGAATTTTCTTATTTGTGAACATAAAAAAGTTTAGTTTTATATACCAAATTTGTCAGAACATTTAAAGAAAATTGATCTTTCCAGTGAACCATGTGAAAAATATGTCTTATTGTTTGTGCAAAATATTTATAATGCAAAATAAGAAAATAATGTTATTTATAGGAGAAAAAACAATTTTGTGATTCCATGTTCAATAGAGATTTTTTTAAATTTTTTTATTTTTTTATTTATTTATTTATTTATTTTTTTTTTTTTTTTTTGGTAATACATGTATAAATCTTAAATGAAATATATTCAACTTTATTTACATGAAAAGACAATATTACACCATTCACACACAAAAGCATTTACAGTTTTACACCAGGTTGCAAAAAATTGACACGAAAAAGAAAAGAAAAAAAAATTACTTAAGAGTGGTGAAAATTCCATACTTTTCAGTGAAATTACTATACTGACATTTTATTTTATACCTATACATTTCAGTTTCTACAATAGAGTATTTGTTTTTTAACACCCACTAAAACTGGAATAGGTAATAATTGCTTCAGAGAAATATTATGGATACAGCATGGGATGATAATGAACCCAGTATGTTCATGTTCATTATGAAACTCCTGATAACAGGAAGATTTTACATTTTTCAAAAATTGTGTGTCAGATTTTCTATTATACGTGTGTGTATCTAGTAAAATTTGTGACATGTAAAACTCAGTTGTGTTCTCTTCTTGTCTAGAAAAAGGAAGAAGAGAAAAATGAAATAAATATAAACACATCATTTCACGGAAAGAAGAAATACAGAGATATCGTTATGGTAAGGACAGATATAAAAAACATATGCATCTTAAATCCTGTTTTCGCGACCACCTGTATTTGAAGACAATGCATCCATTATGTCCAATGTTTTATCCTTTTGCTTCATACTGTATAGTTGGATATTTTAGCAGTTTTGGCGATTTTGACAAGAAAAGGTCAATTGAAATTTTATCTTATTTATTTTGGCAATCGATAAACTACTCACTCATGGTCAACTGGTACACAAATATTTTAAATATTTTAAAATTTGTTATAAGGATTTAAAAGGACGATGTACAGGTGAGCTATGCTGTTTTTCTTACAATTCTTAATTAATTTTTGAGATCATTATTTTAGCTCTATGTATGAGAGTGTTTTCTTTTAAAAGTTTTTTTTTCTTGCATCTTAATGATATAAAGCATAAATTTTGTATAAAATGTATTTTTTAGAATGGAGATGTTCACTCTGCTAAGCAAAGCAAGTTACCAATGGATGAGATTGCTAATAAACTCACCGTCAGTCAGGGGGTAGAAAAAGGGGGTAAAGAAGAATTGCAAACCAAAGTTAAAGTCAGTGAAATGGCAGAAATTCTTGTCTCAAAGTTCAAGACCACAGTACAAGCACCAGCTCCAACTCCTACTAAAAAGGTAAACAAAAAAGTCACTTTTAAAAATATTGTCTTTTCTGTTCCACACCCCCTCTGTTTTTAATTCATTTTATTTTTTTTAATTTATTTAATTTTATTTTTTTTAAATTTTTTTTAAAATTTTTTTTTTTAATTTATTTTATTTTTTGCTATGTTCCAAAATAGCAAAATAAATTAGTAAATAAATCAAAATAAAAATAGTAAATAAATAAATAAATAATTTCATTAAATGTTTAACAAAAATTTCTATATTAATTAATTAATTAATTAGGAACAATTTATTTATTTATTTATTTATTTATTGAATTGAAAAGAAAACTTTGAAACTAGTATGGTGAAATTTCAACTTAGTACATATACCTTGCTGGGCAAAAAACTGTTGATATAATATAAAAATAAAATTAGATACATACAGTGAAGTATGAATATGAAATTTATTTTGTCGAGTGAAGTGAGAAAATCAATATTTTCACGAGACAGTGCACCGATTTTCACCGGTGAAAAAATATGTATTTCACTGCTGTGAAAATATGTGTTTTATCAGTTAAATATTTTCCATTATTTCATTATTGATATAAAAAAAATCAATTTTATGTATTAGTTTCAGCATGATGTGTCAATTGATAAATTAAAATTTAGTCTTTTGAACTAAAATATTGAATACTGAAAAATGTAAGATTTATTATTTAATTCAAATAAACCTGTTGCAGCATAATGTTTCAAAGTTGAAGTGAGATTTAGTCTTTGCTGCTAAAATTGTAAATATATTTATTTTGAAATATCAGTTTCAAATTGTGAATAAATTTATGTCTAAACGTCAGTTTCAAGTTGTAAATAAATTTATTTCTAATTGTCAGTTTCAAGTTGTAAATAAATTTATTTCTAAATGTCTATTTCAAGTTGTCATATTTCATACATGACCTCATCTATTTTCAGAAACCACCAGGAATATTGTTAGGTGCTCAGCCTGCCAGTGAAATTTGTTTCTTCTGTAAAAAACGTGTATATCTTATGGAAAGAATGAATGCTGAGGGAGTCTTCTTTCATAGAGGTTGTCTGAAATGTGATTTTTGTGAGACTGGTTTAAGAATGAATAATTACAGTTGTGAAAGAACTCCCATGACTGGGCAAGGTAAGTGATTAATGGGGAGGAAGGGGAAGCAGATGAAATTTACATAAGTGTTTGTACATTTAATTTTGCAACCATTTACATTTACATGTGTATTTCTTTGATTCTGATCAGCAGCTAAATTAATGTAGTACTTATATTTTTGTTTCTGACTATCACAAAATGGGTCCTATCAGGGTCAGCAACATATGTATAATTCCTGCTACTCCTTTAAATTAGTTCAGTTAAACCTCCTATATTGGTCGTCTCTACTTAAGAGACTCCTGTCAGTGATTGAAGGGTACCTTGCTTCAAATTTGGATTTTAAAAACTTCTGTAAAAAGACCACTCGTTTATAAATTGTCTGTATTTCCTGGGTTTCCTTTGGTTGTCTATATATATATATATATATATATATATATATATATATATATATATATATATATATATATATATATATATGGTTTTACTGTACGACAAAACAAGATTTTTGCAGGCCAGATAAAAATAATTACCCTTTTACAATTTAAAAAAATTCATGTTCTTTGTTTACAGTGAAATTTTACTGTTTCCGTCACAACAAACCGGAGTTGAGAGTAACAAGAGTGAAACGGAAAAGAATATTTTACGAAGAAGATGAAAATTCAAAGGTAAATTATGTCATAAAAATCTCTAACAGAAAACAAATTATTTTAAGTTTTAATACCTTAGTTTTAAGTGGATTGGAGTAACTAGTTTTAAGGCCCTAGTCAGGAGGGGGTCGTTGGCCGAGTGGTTAAGGCATAAGCTTTCAAACCAAAGGCATCTCACTGCTGTGTGTTAAACCCCTGGTCAACCATAAGTAAGTAAAGTTTTTTCTTATCAAGGACCTTAACTAGTTGGCTTGGTACCAGTTTATCATACTGAATGGTCTGCAGTGTTTATCTGTGACATTGCAGATGAGTGTACTAGCACACTAAAGATCTACATTAAAGGCACAAATTATGTTGTAGGTCAGAAATACTTACACACACATGCACCACACAAACTCAAACAAATTCTTTGAGTGGAGGAGTGGAGTAATGGTGGTTTACGCCCCAGTCAAGAATCTTTCACTTATTTCGAGGTGGTCAGTTCTGGGATGGTGGAGGAAACCGGAGTGCCCAGAGAAAACCACCAACCTTCAGCAAGTGAACTGACAAACTTTCTCACACTAGGACCTGTCTTGAGTGGGATTCGAACCCATGCGTTGAGAGGCGCTGTGATCTGTAAGTGTGCGAAAATCCTTTGAGATAAATAAAATAAATATCTTGGCAGGAATAGCTAAAAATAGCTGATGTGATGTAAATCAACATCCAACCAACCAACCTAGTCAAGATTCTTTCATTTATATTGAGACAGTCAGTTTAGGGATGATAAAGGAACTCTTGAATATCTAGGGATAGCCATTGAAACCAGCTGGTTTAGTATGTTAACACTGATCAGAAATCAGCTCTATTTGTAGCTTGAACAGAATAAAACTTCTGCTAAATGAAGTAAATTTTCTTCTTTATTTTTCAGGAAAATATACCTAAGATCGTCATTGAAACTGGACCTGGCAGTAACCAATCACCTGAGAAAAGGATAGATGGGTCACCGAAGAAAAAACCTTGTATGTAAATAATTCTTCACAATTGGTTATAAAAACTACCTCAAAAAGTAAAAAAAACAAAAGTTTTAAAAATGATTTTTTAATTCAAATTCTGAAGAAAAAAATGATTTTCCTTGAAAGATTGTTTAAATTATTTTGAATTTGGATATATTCCAACTACTTTGAAATTATTCCCACCACTGAGATAGAAGTGTTGATTTTTAATCCCAAGTTGTAAGTTTTTCCAACTAATGGGGGCTGGGGGAAGTGGCATTATTTGACTGAAAAAAGTGAAAAATATTTTATATTTCCTCCTTGAAGAATACAATCCTGTTATAGGTTCAAGTTCATGAGATGATGAGGTCCTTTCCAGGTCTTCGGATATATGCTCATGTATGTAAGAAGATTAAAAAATTTTCAAGAAAAAAATGACATGTCTGTGTTTTTAAAGATAATTATTACAGTCATTAGATACACCTGATAGTAACACCTCATAAACAGTGATCCTCTTTCATCTGGCTAGTAGTCATAGTATTTCCAAAATCCCAAAATCTTTTTCTTTTATGTTTTTCCTTATGGGACCCTTTGATTTCGCCAGTGCTTTATGTGGGGCCTTGGTGACCGATTGGTCATGCACTTACTGATCTCCCTGCCATCAGGCTGATTTGTCAGTTTGCTTGCCAAGAACAGTGGTTTTATTTGAGCACTTTGATTCTCTCCACTATCTCAGAACTGTCTGCCTCAAAATAATTGAATGAATCTTGACAGGGATGTTTAAACACCATTGCTCAGCTAAACTCAACTTTTTTTTATAAATGTCAAAATTTGACTGGACAAATAGTATTAATGAATGAAGGTTATACTGTACATAACATATCAAATAAATTATACATGTCTGTGGTGAATGCACTTTTCTACTACTTTGTAGCTCCATTAACACCTCCACTGGCACCACCCATGGATTACTTGGACAAGAGAACACCTGAGAGAATAGAATTTGAGAACAGCATTGATGGTTTACCTGAAGAGTCTGAGGAGGAACTTACAGAACATAATCTCAGAGCTTCCTTATCTTCTGATGCCTTACTGGGCGAAGATTATAGCAGTGATGATTCAGATTTAGAGTATGTATTGTTTAAGCCTGTAACAAATTTCTTTTAGTTTTTTTTTTTCTCTGTCTCTTCAGATTTTTTAATAATTCAAAGAAACAGTCATTTCTCATCATTTCGTTCTTAATCTAACATTTTTCTTTCAATTTTTTTTTCAAGAAAAAAATGAGCCCCCTGAATTTCAGCCTTTTCTCTAACTGTTGGTTTAGACTAGAATAAACTAAATTTTCTCAATTTTTTCCTGTTATAAATGTAAGAAATAACTGCAATTTTTTCAAGTTTTTGCTAAAAATCAGTATGCAAGTTTTTTTTTTAAATTTCTCTTTAAATGCTATAATTATTTTTTGCTTAAAGAAAATGCCATTAAATTTTTTCTTTTTATCAAATTTTTAAATTAAAATCTGTGTTATGATTATGATATAATTTATTTTTTTCAACAGCGGTTTTACCAGTGATAGTGACATTGATGACCTAATTCTGGCTCAATGGTATGGGAATGCATACTGTTTGACCTAGTTTTAGTTGGGGTTTAAAGGGCTAGATTTTTTTTTATTATAAAAAAGATATATGCTATGAAGAAAATGAATCAATAGAAAGAAATATTACTAGTAGCTAGAAATGTTTGGTTGTATTTTTAATGCATGGTGTGACAATGAGCATGGAAAATAGAAGGCACAAACGTACACATCACAAAAAAATTACACAGCTGCCCATTTGCTGTAGTAATGTAATTTACTTTTTTGTTGAAATTATTTGAGAATACTTTATTTAAGGTTTAAATGGAATTTTGCTCATATTATTATCAAAGAAATTAGTCGATACAGTTTGTGTGAATTATATTCCCTTTTTGACAGGAGATTATTTTATACCTTCAATGTGAATTGTGTTCACATTGTAAGTGGGGAGGGATTATTTGATGCCATTGGTGCGAATTATGTTCACATTTTTACTGAGAGGTTATTTTAATACCATTAATGTGAATTGTTAACATTTTTAACAGGAGATTATTTGATACTATCTGTGTGAATTTTTGGCATGTTCATTAAGGCATTTGGTTAAAGTTCTCTTACAATGATGACTTAGTGGCTCATTTGTAGAGCGTTCTCCTTGAAAGTGGGAGGACATGGGTTCAAACTCTCGGGAGCCAGGTCATACATAAAACTTTACATTTGGAGATACTGATTCCTCGCCTGGCAGTCACCGCTTACAGAACAGAGACTAATTCACCCGGTGCCAGGATAATGGACTGAGGTAGTGTTATGCTTGATTGCGTGCGGCATACTGACTCATTGAGCCAGCACTTTCCCCAAAAAGTCACCCAAAGTGTGGGCTAGTACTTAGCAGACAAACAATAATACACATTTGCGCATTTCCCACATACACGACCTTGTTCTACCATTAATCCATAGAGATTAATAATTTTGCTTTTGTTGCAAATAGCTAAAAAAAATTGCTGATGCAAAGTTAAACAACAACAACAACAGCTCTTCTCACAACGAGCCTTGTTGACATAAATTGGGGTTAATTTTTTTTTCTGTCTGCGACACACATGCATGAATTAGAATGCATATTTTATGAATCTGAATCCAGAAGTTGGTTGAACATATGCTCATGTTTGAATTTGTTTTTGATTTTTCCGCCCTTATTTTGATCAATCATCAAAGCATGATGACATTAATTTTATACATATTTTACATAAAAATGCTTTTCTTGCATGACTAATAAAAAAAAAATCATATAGTAATTTGTGGTGCTGAAATCATGGCAGAAATTTTAAGGAACTAATCAGATCATTGGTGTTTGGTTTTTCAGTAAATTTTCAAATTTTATTTTGAGGTTTAAAAAAAATGCATTTATCAATATGTAAATGCAACTCAATTAAGGATAAAGGTATAAGTTGGCTATAAAATAAAAAAAAATTGCACACACTGTTCATAAATTTTCTCATGCACTTCACAATAGAAATCAAAGTTACATTTCACCTTGCTGTAAACAAGTACAAATATGATGCTAGTTTGATGTTTGTGAACAATATTTTTTATGAGATTATGTGACACTTGACTGTTAGTTAGTGTGCACACACATTTTTAGATGAAATATGTTTACACCAGGATAGAAATGGGAATATTTTAAAAATGTTGGATCCCATAATTTTGAAAATTTGCTGTATGTAGAAGGTAATTTTGCCCAAAAATTTATGCATGATTAGCAGAAATTTTGAAGCTTTTCTGCATTTCTCATTTGTAATTTTAGGAGAGTGGGGGAATGAATATGTAAATTATAATATGAATTTTCCTGTGAAAATGTATTTTGTCATTCAGTAAAAATACATCATAGTTGGTAACAAATGCATATGTGACAGCATTCTTAGCCATTTATGTAATAAGTTGAAATACACTAAGTTTTAGGTAATGTATGAAGTTTAAGATTTGGAAGTTCATTTGTAACATTGGTTACTTAGAAATCATTTAATTTTTATTATGGCGTCCAATTTTTTGAGGTCTGAAAAAAAAAAAAACATTTTGTGGGTGGTAAATTCATTGTGTGTGGTCATAGTTTAAGGCCAGTTTGTAGTTTATAACTATTTAATTAACATGTACATAATTGGGTCATGGTATCCATGAAAACCACCAAATTTAAGATCTTGCTAAGATAAATAATTTCTCATTCAATAAGTAACAAACCATATACTGACAGTTTTTAGGTTTATCAGTGGGGTTTGCAAGCACACCAGGGCATACCTGCAAATGTTTTTACAGAACCATTATTTCTACTGATTATAAAAATTTTACCAGCGTATTTTCAGTGAGAATAATTTTAAGGGAAAATATTCAATTGTCTGTTTTCATCAGACTATTTTCAGTGAGAATAGTTTTAAGGGGCATTATCAGATTGATAATTTTGGTTTCATATCGAGTGGAAATAATAGATCCACAAAAATGCTGATAAGGGAATCGCATTGCACATTGTTGAACCATGTTATGATTGTCAACCGTGTTATCTAAAATGAAAGTTGAAGTATGATTTTGCTCATATTTTAATCCTATATTTTTTGTATCAGGTCAAGTGATGAAGAAGAATTACAGGAAGTTGTGAATGAGACGATAGGATGTAATAAAGATCTAACATTAGAAGAAGCGCTAAAAGTAGTGGAAACTCTAAAACGTAAATCGCACGAGAACTTACTGGAAGCTGTAGCTAATGAAGCACATCATAGGTCTATGGAGGTTGATGACGAGGATGAGGAAAACACAGAGGTAGAAGAAGATGAAGATGAGGAAGGTAGGGTTTATTTTCAGAGCTTATAAAAGGGACAAAAAGGTAAAAATTCTACATTTTTCATCACCCAAGTGAAATTTTTAGTTCTCAAACTATGATGTAAAGAAAGTCTTTTTTTCAGTTACTGCATATAAATAGCACCTATTTGTAAAAATTTTTCATTCAAATTTCTTGATGAACAATTATTAAATTTTTTTAGATCTGTATATGTAATAGATGTGCAAAGGCATTCTAGGTTATATATATATATATATATATATATATATATATATATATCCCTCTTCTTCTTGTATAAACATCTTCTGGACTGAAATTTGTTCAGATAAGACAGGCTAAAATTATTGCTGTATGCCGCTGATAAAAAGCGGAGTGTGTCTTGTCATTCAGGGGTGTGACCTTGTGACTATATGTCATAAAGATATTTTGAACAAACCATATAATTTATGTAACCAATTTCTGGACTAAAATTTTTCAGATAAAACAGATAAATTTTGTAGTTTTACATAGGTTTATTTAGCAGTTTGATTGGTATTAATTCAAATTGTTTACTATATTATTCCAGGTTCAGAGTATGACTCGGATGGTGAAGAGGACGATTCAGGGACAGAGGAAGAGGATCTTGATAAAGACATTCCTACAACTAACGGAAACGATTCAGCTAACAAAATCAAAAAGGATAATGAAAACGGGCAGCCATCATCAACAGCTGACCAGCATAACTCATCAGCCCATACTACCAGTAGTCCATCAGCACTTAAATCTGCTCGTGCCAATTTCTTTGTGTCCCCTGCGGAGGTTGTGAGATTAGATCCCTTTAAAATGTTCGGAATGGGTAAAAAACCGGAAAATAATCAAAAAGAAGAAAGTGAAAATAAAGTTGTGTCTGAAGTTAAAGTAGATCATGTAGAGTCTGAAAATGAAAATACTGATAATCAGGTCAAAGAACATGTCCTTGATGAAGGTAGTGCAAAAGAGGAGGTCAAAGGTCAGGATACTGACCTTGATGAAGAGGTTGAGGATGTTTTTGAAGAGAATTTGGATGAGGATGAACTTGAAAGAACAGCTGTTCATGAACAAATGAAATTATTATTAGAAAAACCCGATTCTGGCGAAACGAAGTCAGATGAGGATGATGTGTGTGTTGGTGAAAGTAATGGTAACTTGTCTGATGATGAGCAGGAACCAAAGGAGATCATCCTTGGAGATAGAATTAGCTCATTGGAAGAACCTGAAGATCAAAAAATGGAAAGATCATTTGATAATCTAGATGATCGGTTTGTTACTCGAAATAGGAGAGGAGGGTTAAGAAGGGGAAGGAGACTAAAAAGGACAAAAAGAGATTCTTTTGGTTCAAATTCAAGTTTTACCATATCAACACCAAGTGATTCCCAAGGTTCATCTCTTAGTTCATTATCGATGGAAGATGCAAATCAACCTCTTCAGTATGAAGGGGATGGTGAGGACGAAGATATGAAACCAGATGAAGATTTGTTGAAAGAATATCAGTTGACTCTTAGTCAGGCTCTCGGGGAGGAATACAGTGATGACCATGAGGATTCTCCAAGGCAGGAAGAACGACCAAGTCTTGATGACACTCTTAACGCCATGGAACAAGATTCCTCAGAAAATAGAAATAGTAGTGTTTATTTAACCCCAGAATCAAGTCTGACTGAAAAATGGATGTTGCAGAGTAAAGCTGCTACATCCTCAAATAAAACTTGTGTGACTGGAAGTTCAGGGAGTGAAAATGTTCGTGGCAATTCTGTTAGTGAAAATGTTTCTAGCAATTCTGTTAGGGAAAATGTTTCTAGTAATTCTGTTAGTGAAAATGTCTCAAGCAATTCTGGTAGTGAAAAATTAAAATCACCTATGGATAATAATCTTTCCGAAAAGTCTGAAAAAAACTCTTCTGAATACACTGGTTTTACATGGAGGCCATTGCCACCATTACCAGATGAAAGTGAAAAATTAAACAGTTTTGAAAATAAAAAAGAAACTAAACAGTTAGTGTCAGCAGATAACAAGCAAGAAAGCAGTAGGAAATTACCTGATATTAGTAACTTAACGAGCAAAATTAATCCACAAGGTTTTCAAAGTAAGTTCATGAGGAATAAATTAGGGTCTCCGACATCGTCATCACAGAAAAATACAGATACCGACAGCACAAAAGAGAGTTCTTCTAGTCCTGAAATCAAGAAATCCAAATTTCAAAATAAATCACCAGTAACTCCTGTTAAAAATAATTTGTCTTCAGAAAATGACTTAAATATGTCGTCGAATAGTGCAACAAAAACCAAAATTTCTGTGGATCATGCTAAATTAAAATCGCTAAGCAGTTTTGAAAATGACAGTTCGAGTCAGACTGAGGAAAAAGGAGTAAAGAAAAAGAAAATTGGTGTTGATGTTAATTTGAAAAATAGTGTGAAACCCATACTTTCACAACCAAGGACAAGTGTGGGTGATAATATAAATGATATTCCTTTTGCGGATGATAGCGATGATGCTGTTAATGAAAAGGAAAAATTCTATACCCCAGCAGCACCATCAGGTGTTAAAGCAAAATTGAAAAAAGATGCAAAAACAACAACGGGACAAAAAGATGTACGAAAAAGGATTTTACCGACGCCCCCAAAATATAGTGACCTTCCACCCACACCTTCTGCTAATCATATCAGAGAGCTAAAAAAATCTGAAATGGAAAGTGCAAGATTAAAAGCAAGACAAAAAGCTAGGTTAAAAAGTGATGAAGAATTAGGATTACAAAATATGGATTACACGCCGATAGCTGGCGATAAAGGACATCGTGGAACAAAACCAAACCGAGCACATAGCACTCCTAGTACGAGTGATATTATGTCTGACAGTAGTGATATTAATAATTTACATTTAACACCGATTGTTGGTGAAAAAGCATTAGTTCATACTCCAAAAGATAAAAAGAAGAAAAAGAAAGACAAGGAAAAAATTGGTACACCGAGGAGTTCAGATATGTCGGACAGTGATGGTAAAATGTCGTCAAAAAAGAAAAAATCTTTTCTGCAAATGTTCAAAACTCATAAAACAGCTGATAAGAGCAAAGATTGGAAGGATAAGGGTAGTAGGTCATCGTCGTTAGATACGCTAGATGAGAAAACAGAGAAAAAGAAGAAAAAGACACCAAAAAGCGAGAAAAAGAAGAAGAAAGCTAAATCTGAATCATGTGATAATAGTAGGGTTGATGTGGATTTAAGTGATAATTTAAAAGACTTGAAAATCGGTGCTATGTTTCAGGATAAAGGGAGATTATACAAACAAAATGCAAAACGACCTGGATATGCCGTCAGGAGATACATGCCACCAAAAGCAGAGAGTAAGTTCATTTTAACTATTTATAATTAAGTCCATTACAAGTGGATAGGCTCATTACAACAGTAATTTACCTTGTTTTAATGATGTTAAGTTCAATACTTGCCCTTGGATTGGCAGTCAGTCCCTAACATGGTTAATTCCAAGTACAATTTTTTGGTACTCATTCATTTGACAGCTGGGTGGACTAAATCTGTTTGTAATTCCTTAATGATAATACACAGATTACGGAAGGAGGTGATCTTACCCTCAAATCATGAGTCCACAACTTAAACCACTGGACTATGTTATGTAAAAGTTATGTCTGGTTCAAAGAAAAGACAATTTAACAAATGAAAAAAATGTTTAATCATATTTGTTTTGTTGAGTCTTTTCATGACAAAATAGTTCAGTCATAATGCCGGAACTATTTTAAGTTGAATTTTGGTGTCACAGATGGGTTTGGTTTTCATAACCAGGCGGATTTTAAAAGAAAAAATAACGCAGGACATGTATACACTTTTTTAGACTGGAATTTTGTCAGTGATTAATTCCATCATCTCTGAACTGGCCATCTTGAGTTAGGTAAAATAATGCTAATTTTGAATGTTAAACTCTATTCAAATCAAGCAATGAACATTTTGAGACATAAAAACTGGTTACGAAGAGTCTTAACTTTTGTCTAGAATTATATCAAAAGCCTGCAAGTCCTAAATTCTCTGATTAATATTTTTTTGTTTTGTTTCAATTTAATATTTATTAGAAATAATTATTCCACACAAAAAATGTAGAAAAACCATGTGTTACCTTGGCAAACTCAATCATGGTATTGCATTATGGCTTAAAAGTCTAGGTAATTGATGTTTGAAAACTAACTTTATTTAGTACATTGTATATTTGTTATAAGACTTGATAAATATTTAATCTTACAGTGGATGAGTTTTCTGATTCTGGTGACAGTTTCATATCGACGGATACGACCTTATCAAGAAAATCAAAGGTAAAAAAACTCTATATATACTATCTTCTATGCTTGGAAAAATCTTTTTATATTGTTTAAATAAAATAAAACTATACTGCCTTTACAGGAGTAAAGAAAACAGTAGAATTTTGGTCTGAAATGATAAAATGGAAATAAAATAAAGGTTAATGTTGCTGTTGTTGTAGTTGTTTGATAAATTGAGCAATATAAAATTAGAATCTATAGTCACAGAAATCTTGAATTTATTGGGGGGGTGGGGGTGGGGGGTTATAAAGTTTAAATTTGCATTAACTATCACAGCATGCATTGATTCAGTCAAGTCAAGATTACTGCGTGGGCATCAATGTTAAACCCATAACCTGAAAATGATGCTTTAACCATTCTCCACCCACCTGTATCATCTTCATGTTAAACCCATGACCCCTGAATAATGAGGTTTCAACCTTTTTCAACCCAGCCACTTGTCCCCACTTCATGGACTGATATTATATCCCAAATGTGTCCATGTTTCATTATAAAAAAGATAACAATAATGGTTACTTTATTTTTATAGGAAAGAAGAACATTGTCTGAGAGTGAATTAAATGTTAGAATAGCTCGAAGAGTACAGTCTGCTGCTCGTAAACAGTTGAAGCAGAGAGAACAAAAACGTTTACGCATGGCACAGGAAATACAGCGATTATTACAAGAAGTAGATGTGAAGCAACGAGAACTAGAAGAAAGGGGTGTTGTTGTCGAGAAAGCCCTCAGAGGGGAGGGACCAGGTAAGATCATTATAACGAGATAAAAGGGAAAAAAGGGACATAATTTAAAAAGGACATGTAAAATTGTGTGACTCACTGACTTTGTGCCAGTTTTCAGATCACAGTGCTTAGGTGTGAGCAGAATATTTAGTAATTAAGATTTATCTGAGGTTTTTCGAAGTTTTCTTTTTTCTCTCAACCATTCCAAAATTTGGCATTTTTCTGTAGAATCTCTACTGCCCCTTAGTTTGCTGCATCCAATCAAAAGAATGAATTCTGAAATGTCGTTGCTCCACTTAACTCTGTATATATAAGATTGATTGATAGAACATAGTAAAATTTAATCTTCAGAGGACTCTGTGTTTGGCAAATTACTCGTGTAGTGATTTTCAAGACAAATCTAGTAACTTCACAGAATATGTATTTTGCAAATTTCCAAATTTGTTTACACCAAAATATATATTGGTAAAGTCGCCTAAAAATCTCAGAAATGAATAAAAAAAAA
The DNA here is from genome assembly GCA_029721355.1 of Tegillarca granosa. Classification (NCBI taxonomy): domain Eukaryota; kingdom Metazoa; phylum Mollusca; class Bivalvia; order Arcoida; family Arcidae; genus Tegillarca; species Tegillarca granosa. The sequence continues at coordinate 29,075,275 of CM056596.1, forward strand.
ATTAACTCGAGCTTCTTTTAGAGTAATGGCTACATTATGAGGTCTACAGAATGTTTTAGAACCGTATTTTATCTATCATTTCTTTTTTTTGTGGCAGATGCTGAGAAACCAGAAGCAGAATTAATGCAGGAATGGTTTAATCTTGTGTACGAGAAGAATGCTCTAGTCCGATATGAATCTGAACTTATGGTCAAGTAGGTATAATGGTCAGGACCCATTTGATGGATGCTTAACCAGTGTTAATGGTCAGAATCTGGTTGGTCAACTCTTGACCAGTATTAACCAATGAGTTAGTCGGAAATTGAATTTTGACATATTGCAGATATGTTGTAAAATTAATGCTGAAAATTTGGAAAGTTAAAAAAAAGTTATCAAACAAAAGCATTATTAAATGCATTATTAAACTTGTAAAAAACTGGTCCCAGGTAATTTGTTTTTTGTTTATGTTTAAAGTACTTTAAATCTAGGAGGAAATTTTTTTTTTTTTTTAGAATAATCATGTGTTCTTTTCAGTGACATTTTTAACAACTTTTTTTTTTTTTAAAACAGAATATCATATATAAATTTTCATGTGTAAGTGATCATTTTGAAAAACGAATCACTGAAATAAACTCGACTTGATTGAGTTTTACATTGTTTCGTACACTTTGAAAATGAAGGCATTGTCCTACGTTATTTTAATGCAAAACATTTTCTTTTCAGTGCACAGTACATGGAACTTGAAGATAGGCACGGGCGACTGGAACAGGAACTAAGAGACAGAATGGTCACGGACAGTAAGTCACATAGTTTTGTTTGATATTTGTTGATATATGTCAACAAATATGATAAACTTCACGATAAGCCTGGCATGTAGATTGGTAGTGTAGAGAAAAAAATATAATTGTAATCTACCCATATTTTGTAATCTAGCCTGATTGATTTCATTTAGTACCTACTGTTTTGATTTTTAATTATCTATTTTAATATATTTTATTTGTGAATTTGAATTAACGCTAAAACTTGATTTTGAAAGTTTAAATTGCTTCTCTTTGCTGCATATTTCGTTAAAATTTTGTTGTTTTTAATCACTTCATGGTTTAACACATTCATGGTTTATTTATTTATTTATTATTATGTTATTACCAAAGAAAAAAATAAAGAATTTGCACCAAATATATCTAGAAAAATGTTAGAAAAAGTTATGATTCCAATTACTTTGTCCTAATATTTCATATTTAGGATTGTTTTTTTTTTTTTTTTTTTTCTCCCTCATCATGCCACCAACATTGTCTTTGAATTTGTCTAAAGCAGTATTTTCAACTTAAATTTTATTATCATCATTGTTTTTCTTTTGATGATTGTTATAATAACAGAGATTTATCTACATTTATTTTCTTGGCTCAATTTTATTATTTAAAAAAAAGACCACATAACGGTAATTTTTACTTCCCTATTTCATGCTTAGCATTAAAGCATTAGTTGAAAAATGAATGGGCAATGAACTCTAAGAACAATTATGCTAGACTGAATACTGTGCATAAATCCGGACAAAAAGAAGAAAAAAACATGCATGTTTGCCATATATGTAACATGCAAATGGTTATGTACTTGATAAACATCATACATGATAAAAATATAATTCAAAATGACTGACTTAGGAATACCATTGAAAAGTTTTAAAGTTTTTTTTTTTTTTGGTTTTTTTTTTTTTTTTATTTTTTATTATTATTATTATTATTTATCAGAGGGGTAAAAAATATTCATCTGCATATAAACATTTCACATTTCTGAGTTATATATACCAATACATAATGAAGCATAAGAAATTTTGTATCTAGATAAATTTTTATGCGAAATATTTGTGTTAGACTTGAATTTACGATTAAAGCTGCATTAAGTTTTCCAAAGAAAAAATAAAAAGGTGCTAATCTCATTAATGATGTTCCTAATGAACAATGTTTCAATTGGTTCAACGACTAAAGCTCGAATAAATACAGAAATTACAGTAATTACCCATCGAGATGCAGCATTTGGGAACTAGTATTAGAACAACTTTCAAAACTGTGAAATACGTGAAATGAAACACAGAACTTCATTGAATTTGTCATTTGTGACTTAGTAAGGGATACATAACACCATTTCAAATACATCTGGATATTAATGACTGACAATTAATGCAATTTGTCATGTTTTACCTTCGATTTATGGGATTTTCCATACATCCTTGCGCATGCTCCAAGCTAATAATAAACATCGTTAAACATTGACTAACCAGTTAGAGGATTTCATTTATTAACAGCTATAAGAAATGACATTTTAGAAAATGAATCACACGGATCGTGGTTAGAGGATATCTATTTTTAAAAGAATATATTTTTAGAAAATCAAAAAAAAAAAAAAAAAAAAAAAAAAATTCAGAAAATTGAAAAACTTAATGCAGTTTTAAACTATCTTGTGATATTATAAAAATAAAAAGTGATCTATAGTATCATGTTACAAATTGAAAATCAAAATAGATTTTTTTTTTCACAATGCCAGAAATGCCATTCACAAAAGTATAATGGTCTTGGCTTTTTGAAATTGTCTGTATGTCTGTCTCTCCATTCAAACTTTTTCTTATACAACAAGGGAATATTAAAATTTGACAGGCATGGTTATCATGAAAAGCTCTTGACAATTTTGCTGTAGAATTTGAGATTATTGCATATATGATGAGTTTTCTTGCAAATTGATTAGTTAATAGTTTACATGCACTATTGTTTTGGGGGGGTGGGGGGGGGGGAAGGAAGATTTTGTTTAAACTGAAACTCAGCATGTTTATTAAGAAATATTCCAGATTAATTTCAAGTCTTCTGCTTATGTGTTTTGATAATTTTTTCCTAAAAATGCCATGATTTAAATGAAACAAGCTGAGAATAATTGAAAGTTTTATTTAGTGGCTTTTTCAGTCGTCAAATTGTCTGCAGCATTCTGATTTGTTGATGGTGTCTAGAAATCTTTTGCTGAGCATGATTACTATCGGTCACTAAAAATCTTTATACTTGCCAAAAAAATGGGGATATTCAGTGCATTTGCAACCCTGATTGGGTCTCTGAGTAAACTGAAATTGGCTAAGCATGCTAGACCTTTGTTCCTTGTATTAGGTGTAAGCTATTGTGAGGTTTTTGACATAAAAATGCATTGGTGACCCTCTTCTCCTTCATCTTCTTCTTTGAAAATTAAATAGATTCATATTTTATGACACAATCTTGACATATTTATTATTTTATTGTATTCAGTATTTTTAAACTCCAAAGACAGCAAAGGTATGGCAGCAATCACTGTAAATAACCTGGTGTGTTAACGGTCACATGATCATCACTCAGCCGAGTTGCAATAATCGGGGTCAAGGTTGAATCATTGTTACTAACATTATTATCAGTAACCTAAAAGGGGTAGAGTCACAGTATAAAACATTTGGGTTTGGGACATTTTGTACAAAGATTGGATCAAATATGTGATAAACATTCTTTAGATGTCTTGCGTTTAGCATAGTAACCTAGAATATGAATTCATCAGTGTTGGTTTAATTTTTATCCTTAGAAAATCATAATTATTGGTTGAGGGAAATTTTTGGTATTTCTTTTTATCCTCTTCAATATATTCTATTATCAGAAAAAGAAAAGGACCTTTTAATCAGAAATTGTCATTGTTAGATTCATTTTCATTTTCATCAGTAAAAAAATCATTACTCATGGTTGGGGGACATTCATATTTTTTCTAAATTCTTTAGGTGAATCAAGCTTATAGGTGAAGTATGCATGAACAAAATTTTGGCTGTGTATGAAGTGAAAAAATAAAAATTTATCAATTTTGATTTCTTTAAAAAGTGTTTTATTCTCTTTAAGATCTTCACAGTTTCTTTCAATGAGTGACAACGAATTTAATGATTCTTTTTGCATGATATTGTTCTTCTTTTTGAATGGACATGTTTGAATTGCAACTTGGCTGATTTATTGATTAAGCTATTGTTGAGCGTGGTTTGAAGTAATAATGGTGTGTTCCCTAATAACAGACTTTATAATCTAAACTGGAAATCTCACAGGCTTTGGTAACATTCCATAAAGACATCTTTGTATTATAGTGCAACCTGTTAAAAATGAAGTTTTAGAACACCCCCCCCCCCCCCCCTCCTTCTCTTGAGACTGTTTCACTAAAGTGATACATATCATGCAGACCTCCCTGTTGGCTCAGTAATAGAGCATTTGTCTCTAAAGCTCTAAAGAAAGAGAGGTTGAGGTTCAAACCCTACTCCACTTGACTGGATACACAATTAAAAACTACTTGACTGGTCCCGCCATTACTCCACTCTACTCCTATTATTAATTGTTTCTTTAATTCAGCAAAAAAAAAAAAAAAAAAAAAAAAAAATTATTGCAATCAAGAAATGTTTTAGATTATAAAGCCTGTTTAATTGTGATATTTTGTGGTGTTGTATACAGCTATTTGTAACAGGTGTGTATAAACTGGCCAGGAGAAAAAAAATGTATAAAAACTAAAAAAAAGAAAATAAATAAATAAATAATAATAAAATCTACACAAAGTTCATTTATCATTTAATCATAAACCTTAATTTTAAAACCATTATTTATATTTATTAATTAGTCATAAACGGGTTTCATCATCAATTAATTTATTACTTCATCATTTAATTAAATGGGCATCAATAAGCAGATTTCATCATCAGTCATCAATTTAATCATCACATTGTAATATCTTCATAACCCTAACAGATTTCATATCAGGATATGGTTTACATGTGGTAAAGTATTGTGTATTGAAATTCAATTTCTTTTGTATTCTATTTTTATTGAAAATTTTGTTATATTTTTGTTCAGAATTATTATGTCATTGCTATTATTTATTTATTTTTTTCATTTATTATTATCATCATTATAATTATTATTATATATATGTATTTTTTTTTTTTTTTTTTTTTTTTTTTTTTTTTTTTTTTTTTTTTTTGTGTGTGTGTGTGTGTGTTTCGGGGGGTGGGAGAGTTCATATTATATACATATTTTTGGGTTATTTTCATATTATTAAGCTGCTGTTAAAATTTTATCAGTTAACTACAGGTTTTTGTGAATTTCATATATGCTTTTATTATTTTAATTGTTATCATTGATTTGCCAATTTTTGTTGAATTAATTTTTTTTTCAAGCAGATTCTAAAAAGGACACTTGGCTGAACCTTATACACTTAAATATTTCTAAAAATATTATAACAGTATATTTAAGTCCACAATAAATTTAAGTCCAGTTGCAAAAATATAAACTTTTCTAGGGCATAAAAGAAAAATACTAACTAAAAGTAGAATTACAAGGTTTGGACAAAAAAAGTATATGATAATAAATGTTGTATTGTCATGGTAATAAAAATACTTTTAAATGTAGTTCCATATTTTCTGATCCATGGGATTTGTTTCAGGTAATGTTAACCTTGTAATGCCACTAGGCCTTTAAAATCATTGAAATTTCACAATTTTGTGTTCAAACCAAAATGCCATAGACAGTGTAGCCTTGTAATGCCACATGGCCTGGATGATTTTGCCACTTTGTTTGATAATGCCACAATATTTTGAAGTCCCAAAATCTGTTTCATTAATGTTTTTATTTTCCGAGTCTCCTTTAGCGCCAAAACCCTATAGGTCTATTTCATTATTTTTTTTTTTTGGTTGTACAAGTCTTCTTAATTAAGCATCAAAAGCCTTTATTATGGCAATATCTGACTAAACAATATGTGAGTGAAGAATCATTGTTTAAAATTATATGATGAAATTATATAAACCCATTCACTCAGTATGTACCCTTTTTATACATGGCACAAAAAATTATTTACAAATAAAATACCCAATTATTGATATTAATAATTGCATAATTGCCTAATTATATATTTATTTTAAGTTATTTGCATATATTTATTTGTTTTTTTGTTTTTTTAGTAGAATTATAAACACGTATAGTAGAAAGCATGCTTCTATGTTTACTAATAAATTTCAGACAAGGGAGGTAAACAAGATGAGAAAGAAAAGCAAATCTTGGACGAGCTCTTACAAGTTGTCGAGGAAAGAGATCAATTAATTGTGATGTTAGAGGAAGATCGTGTCAGGTAAAATTTATGTCACCATGCAATGTGTGTTTACTGTCATTTAGAAGGTACCTTCCAAATCAAAGAGCTTCATTATTAAATAGATTTTCATATCATATTTTATCCCAGTAAACAAAAAGTATGTAATTGAAGTTTTAACTCAAATGAGGTCTTTCATTGGTTAACTGTCCATCATTCCTGGGCATATTCTTCCATCGTGGGTAGACTTGGTAGGTATCACATCATCTATTAACATCTCTCAAATTTGGGGCCTCAGTGGCCAAGTGGTTGAAGACCATTGGCTTAATGATTACAGCTCCTTTCATCACTTAGCTCTAAATACCATCTGGGCAGATCCTAGTGTGGAAAAAATTGTCAGTTTGGTTCCTACATTCACCAGGTACTCCAGTTTCCTCCACTTCCCCAGAATCTATTTTGCCCCAACATAAATGAAAAAATCTTTGCTTGGATGTAAAGCACCATTTCTCTACTCTTATTTACTATACTTATTAAGCCAATTCATTTTTGATATTCTATAATAATATTAACATTTGACCCAATTGCCCTCTTTCTCTTACAAAATTGTACTTTTTTCTTTCAAAATTTTGAGATTTTTTTTTTTTACATTCCAACTAATCACAGCATTCTGTTTTCACAAGTATTTAATCGTCACTTTATGAATGTTTTGTAAGTTTTGCATGTTTGTAACAATAATCACATGACCAGAATGAAATGACAGTTGTTATCCCCCCCTTGTTATATTATTTTAAACCTTCAATATTTTACTAATACAGCTAGGCACATGTTAGAGTATGGCTCTTTACTAGTGATGTTTCCAAGGTAACCGTCAGCAGGCTAAGTATTTAAATAGATGCTTTTTTTCCTTATTTTATTGCCATTTGTGTTTATTTGTTTCTTCACCTCTTTGAATTCTAAATAAATTTAGATCATTATTTTTCTTATTTTGAAAGGATAGAATAACTTTTAGTTGCAGTGCCTTTAGGATCCTTCCATACCTAATTAGGTTCATAGATATTTGTTCTTGTACTTGAAGAAGTTTGTTTTTTTTCTGGAAAGTCTTTTAATCTATTCAAATAATCACATTGAGGAAATAGAAGTCATATTTACCCAGGGGAAATACCACTTGTATTTGGTAGAAAGACAAATACAATTGTGGTGTATTTATCGCCTGTCATGCTAATGAATTCCATTGGCATTAAAGAACAATTTTTATGTAAATTATTGCAACAGTAAAGATAATTATTAGAGTAAAATTACATTCCTATATTATGGAAAAGTGCAAGGTTTGTAAAGTGTGTTTAAGAGAAGCTTTAAAGTCGTTATATTTTCACTAAACTTGTTGACTTGTTAGCCAAGAGAGGTAAAGTGCACTTGCAAATCAGGGTGCTTCTTACCTTCTAGGTTTAAATCCCAGTTGGGCAGATCCTACTCTGAGAAAGTTTGTCAGTTTGCTTGTCAAAAGTCAATGGTTTTTTGGAGTTTTTTTTACACTCTGGTTTCCCCCACTGTTTCTTAACTTACTGCCTTTTTTGAACTGAAACGCAAACATTATTACTTATCTCAACTCTTGGATGTCATTGCGATTCTGTAGGAAAATGAGATTTTAATAATTTTGAGTTTTGAATTGATATATTCAGAAAGTTAATGATTTTATTTTGATTTTTCAGAGAGCTAGAAGAAGACAAGGACCTGCGAGCTATGATGAAAGCCAAAGGTTTTGATTTGTCTCCCTTGAACTATACCAGACAGCTAAAAGACTCCAACACATTTCCACTGTCATGCTGAGTGTTCCGACCACCTTCTCAAGGACGCTTAAAGACAGATGATTCCTACCATTCATGTCATCAGTCATGTGTAGAAATAGAAAATTCATTTCAAACATTTCATTTGAACATTAACTGTAGAGAATGAAAAAAATCATTTAAAAAAAATATCATTTTTCAGTTCAATTACTGTGAATCTCTGGATAGAATTTTTCTCTCTTAGATTAGAGTTTCTTTTTTACTATATTCTAAATCGAAATTTTTAGAGATATTGTATGCAATAGTAATTTTAGATATTCAAAACTGCTAGTCAAATTCTGTTATTTATGCAGCACTGAACATATGAGGGGTAATTCATTTCCAGGACACCATAATATTTTTTGCAATGGTTGTAATAACTTAGTTTTGTTCAAGCAAGTGAGATTATAAGAATCCATTTTTGAGTATTCTTATAGGATGGTGAAACGTAAACTGGGGGTTTAATATTTCGGTCAGAGACGAGAATGTTACTGAAATAATCTAATCTCTTGGGTGTGATTTCCTATCTTATGTGGATAAACATATGATGGAATTTTTCTTCCCTTTAATGCCAATGCTTGGCTTTGATTTTGCTTAATATAGATTTAGGACGATGTTTGTAAATCCTCTATTATTCAAATTTCTACAAATTTAATAATAATAATAATAATAATAATAAAAGTAATTAATAATAAAAACATGACATAGATTAAACTTGAAAACAAAGTTTTGCATTGGAAAATCCAAGTATTTGAAAAAACTTGTAAATTAATAAATAAAAATTTTCTAAATTTTGGAGGTCTGGATGTCTTTTTCTCCAAAGTATGGCATCCAGGGTGAGCTTTCACTCTTTAAAAAAGTAGGAGCTAAAACATTAGTCAAAGGTAAAAAATTAGAGCCAATTAATATGAAACAGTTCAGTGAACCTCAAAAACTAAAAGCTTATATAATGAAATTGATAAAAATTTTCAGAGCAAACATGTTGGCCAAAATCTATATTTTGGAGCCAGAAATTATGAAAATTAGCAATTGGCTAAATCGGTGTATGGCTGAGCAACCCCTTTTGCATCATGTGATTGTCTCTTGATTGACAACATATGGAAGGTATTGTGGCATCAAACCCTATTTCTCTCATTTCTCACAATCAGATGAAATCCTATTTAGGATTCTTGTAAATTAAAGTTATTTGTTAAACATTATTTTGCTTTTAAATCAAATCAAAGAATCAAAAATTATAAAAAAAAAAAAAATTTTCTGAGCAGTTTAAAAAAGTTAAAAGTTCAATAATACCTATTTTTATAACTAAATAATCCTATACATTGCACATGTATTTGAACCAAATTTATTTTATAAAAAAAAATGGACCAAAGTTTTCAGAATTTCAAACAAAACAAGTAAATCTTTCAGACTTAAATAATCAAAATTGCACAGAAATTTAGGGGTGAGACTGTTTGATCTGCCATAATGCAAACTGAACGTTTGTCATGTGACCAGTCTGAATTTGCATTTCCTGGATACAAGAACAATCAGCATTATCAGTTACAGCATTAAATGATGACAATAAATGATTCATCGTTTGATCTGACTGATGACAAAGTCTTTTCCTTGCATTAGATTACGGGGACATAAATCAAAGGTTTAAAGAAAAAAGACATGCAGGCCTCATCAATAAAAGGTGAATTTGGCTGTTTATTTAGCTTATTGGCATTATTTTTAATATTTTTATGAGCTGTATGGGGCATTTAATGGGAATCTTGGCTTTTTCAGGGTACAATTTTTATGAAGTGATAAAAATATTTATTTTTTCTTGCATTAGTAAATAATGTGGAGTGTTAACTGTTTTAAGAAAGTTTTCAGTGTTAGTTGATGTGTGTTAGTAAAATTTAAAATGTTCGGGCCCAAATTTCACAATCATTTCTTAACTAAAATTTCCCTTTACTGAAATTTGGCAAATTTTGACAATCTAGTATAGTACAAGAGAGAAAACTTTGATGAATTTAGAATTCAGATGGAAAAAAAATATAAGGTGATCTTCAAAATGACACATTGAATTTCTGAATTATTTAAACAACAAATTATTTGAGGTTTGAAATTTTTCAGATTTAAGTGTGCAGAAGGAAAATCTTAAATAAGGATTGATTTTGAACTGGGGCCAGTGATATTGTTGATAAGGAAATACATCTTTTCTTCTTTTTTGCTGTAGGCTATTGATAAATATTAATTCACATATCAAAAACAGTTTATGTGCATTACTAAGTGAAAAACATTAAATTTGTCCAATGTGATGACAGATTTTCACACTGGAGTTTTGTTAAATTTTTTTTTCCTGGAATTTTTAACAACATGTTAATTGTTATTTATTACACTGCCTTTGTTTTCCTCCAAATTCATTTTTCAGATAGTTACTGTACTTAAAAATTTTCAGTTTTCTACCCATTACAGAATTTCAATTTATATTATAGCAATCATTCTGTAGCATTATAGTTCATGCAACTTGTTACCGGTAATACTTCATATATCATGGTGAACATTTGAAGGTCACATGACTTTATGAAATTTATTCACTCGTTTATTTCATTGAATATCATTGCACAATAACAAATCTTACCTGTACAATTTCTCATTCCAATATTTTAATCAGTAAAAAAAATTAATTTTTCATTAACAGGAATAAGAATTAATTAATTTAAAGATGCATTAAATACCTAGCTTAAATTTCTCTATAACCAGGGTAGTACTAATAAAAATACAATCAGGTTTATAATCGATATCAGGGTTGTCATATTTTTTGCTTAGTAATTTTGGACTTAAAATTGGTCCCCCTGCGAAAAGTTTGAATAATATACATGTATGTTTTCAAATAAAACTGTTAGTGAATTTTGTCCAGATTTATACCATATAAAAAGCTGATGGTTGTAACAATATAAGTAAGTATATCCCAAAATTTACAGGTCTGTAACTGGTCCATGTTTCAAAGTCTGGCCCTAAAACCCAGTATCAAAAGGGAATACAATAGCCCTGACTATGAATATAAGGATTATTAGGAATAGCATATGAAGGCAACTTAAAGATAAATTTTACAGTTCTAAATATTTATTATTATATCAATTGTTTTGTTTTGAATTTTACCTTTTATTCCAGTTGTGTAAAGAAAATAATCAATAGTGTCTTCCAGAATTTTTGCATTTAAATTTTTATTTAAAATGCTTGAATCTGATTAAAGTTTGCTAGTATCATATTTATTAGTCCTGTTTTCTATACTTCATACTTTTTATAGCAAGGCTGTAGTTACTGGTGTTTATTATGATTATTGACATTATAATTCGTCTTAGGTCTGGTTGTGAATGATAACACTTTCAATGTTGGCACTCAGATATTCAGACATCACTTGTCTTATTTACAATGTGGACATATGTGGGGGAGGCAGATGTTGAGAATTCAAATTTTAGTATTTTGTCATGTGAACATTTGTGTTTTTTGAAAGTCTCTGTGTGTGTGTGTGTGTGTGTGTGTGTGTGTGTTTTGACATTTGTTTTTGAAAGTGTGTGTGTGTCTGTGTGTGTGCATGTGAATATTATAATGTTCTTTAATGTTTAACTTTAAAGTCTGTTTTTTCTGAAAGTGCTAAAAAATTGTGTGTGAAATGAATAGATGCATGCACTTGATTGTAAGTTTGTGTTTGTGTTTAAAATAAGAATCTGGTCATCTTCAGTTCTGGTCATATTGACCAGTGAATGGTCAGGTCATACTGACCAGCAAAAACAACACTTGTTAATGTTTTGCATGTTATGTATGTAAATTTGTCATAAATTCAAACTTTTGCATAGTACGAATTTTTTTTTTTTTTTTTTTAAAAAAGCTGGCCTTTTTGTTGTTTTCTTACAGCATAATCTTGGAGCTAACTTAAAAAACAATAAATTTGTAGATATTTGTACCGTTAGATATTATACCGATATATGCATTATTTGTTATTTAATTAAGTGTACGGTAATTTATTTTGCATATTTATACTATGTTGTTGCTTAGTGCACTGATGATGAGTTCTACGAACAATATTGTTTTGTTTTGTTTTTTTTTCTGTGTCATTTTTCTTAATATACAAGTATTAGTATTTAAAAATGATGGCTTTGACACTTGTGCCTCTTATTAATTTAATTTATGCTAAAATGCCTAAAGTCATTGTAAAATTAAAAGTCACAATATGCTTAATTTGTTTTTTTTTTTTTTTTTTTTTTTTTTTGTTTGTTTGTTTGTTTTAAATTTAAAACCAAAATGCCTATCAGCCTTTTTGGCTGCTCAGGTTGTTGGTGCATGCTTTGTACTTTGAAGGTCCACAGTTTGAAAAGACTTTGGAGAAAAAGAAAGTGATTGGTCTCTTACCAAATACTTGCCACTTAGAAATGAAATTTATGCCAGTCAAGGATGTTTCATTTATATCAGGATGTAACCACCTATTAGCAAAGTTGTAGTAAATTTATCTTTGCAGTGTGATAAGGGCAATGTGTAGTGGGAGTCCTTTAGCTACCAAACTTACTGTATTATGAAGCATTAGATTTTATTCATAGAAATCTTATACTGTTGTAGTTAAGGCATAAGTCTTCAAACCTACGAATTCTCTCCACCGGTTTTGACCTCTTTTTTTTTTTTTTTTTTTTTTTTAAAGCTCACCTGAGCACAAAGTGCTCAAGTGAGCTATTGTGATGGGTCATTGTCTATTGTGCGTCAACTTTTGATTGTTAACACTCTTAAGGCCACAATTTGAGTGCAATCTTAATCAAACTTTCTCAGAATGATCCTCTTGACAAAAGCTAGCTCAAGTGCGTATATGGGCCACGTGGGGTCAATATGGAGGTCACCAGGTCAAATTGTAAGAAAACCTTGTTAACACTCCTGAGGCCCCAATTTTAGTCCAATCTTCATCAAACTTAGTCAGAATGATGCTCTTGACAAAAGCTAGCTCAAAGTCGTATATGGTCCATGTAGGTTCAATAATTAGGTCACTAGGTCAAATTGTAGAAAAACCATGTGAACACCCCTGAGGCCCCAATTTTAGTCCAATCTTCATCTTACTTGGTCAGAATGATGCTTTTGAGAAAAGCTAGTTCGAGTTTGTAAGGGTCAATAAGTAGGTTACTGGCTCAAAACACAGGAAAAATCTCTTAAGAATAGAAGCTCCAGTTTGCCAAAATCAAGCTGAGTGTACATCATTTTAAGGTGAGCGTCCAGGGCCTTCATGGCCCTCTTGTGTGTATACATTTCTGGTTAACTTTGCTACAGTATAAATGACTAAATGACCTGTAATGTTCATCTGTCGCATCAAAGGTGAGTGTGCTAGCATTCCAAAGGTTGTCTAAGTGACCATCAGTACAATGCAGATCAGAAACAATTGCACAAACTTGCACATCACAAAACTTTTGTTTAGATTATTCATTTAGATTAGGGGCCTCGGTGGTCTAAAGTGCGTGCTCACTGATCACAGCACCTCTCACGGCCTGGGTTCGATTCCCACTCGGGACAGATCCTAGTGTGAGTTCGCTTGCCGAAGGTCGGTGGTTTACTCCGGTTTCCTCCACCATCCTACAACTGACAGCCTCAAAATAAGTGAAAGAATCTTGACTGGGGCGTAAAACTCCATTACTCCACTCCACTCATTGAGATTAATAAGAAAATTGTCTCATCGTGAATAGCAAAAATTACCGACATAATGTAGCACAACATTCAACCAACCAAACTTCTTCAAAAAATATTGCATATAGCCATATGAACTTTTTCGTTATCCAGTTATGCATTGCTTGTTATTGCAGTGCCTGTGTAGTAGAAGAGTCGTCCGTGATGTTTATATTTGACTCCGTTTGCCAATGCAGTAGCACTCCAAAGGGGACCCCGACCGGGTCTGACCCAACACTTGAAAGTGGGTAGTGACTGTTCAACACGGTTTTTTTGGATGGAAACTTAAAATAAATTAGGTCCTTGTCACGGTTGGCGTGGCACGACATAGAACCCTGTTGTAAAATGCCATCAGCGCAACGCAAGGTCAAAATTTCTGCACTTTCGTCTATAGCGGGCGACGTCTCGATATAAGTGAAATATTCTTGACTGGGACGTTAAAAACCCTTACTCAATTCAAAAGAGGACTGTTAGTATGCACTAGTACAAAACCGATTAAAAAAACACTAGCATTGTTTTGATTAATACTACTGGTTACAGACAGTAAAATAAAATAAGCTGAGGCATGTGAAATAGCATTTATAAAATCTTTTTTTGAGAATCCTTAAATTCATGAAAATTGCCGATTAAACTACTGGTCATGTCCTCGGTGAGCGATTACAGAGATAAGAGCCCCGATGATTATCTTTTTGTTGTGGTATTTGACCGGGGAGCGTCTTTTTACTCAAATACACTCAAATATACTCAAATACACTCAAATACGCATAGATATCGACTAATATGTAGACATACGGCTTGAAACTATTAAGATAAGGCTTAATTATTTATTCAAGTGTTGATTAATTTGTTGAAGAATTGTTCAAAACGAAATATGCCTATAACGAACCCCATTAAGCCGCCCCCTGGACTTCAATATAGCCAAAATCTACTGTATTATTTTCCATTCTCAAAATTATCTTGCCTTTTTTATATTGTATTATCTTTTTAATAAATCTGTGGAAACTCTGCTAAATTGGGTTTTATGAGATTTAGGAGGCGAAAAAACTAAAAAACAAAAACTTTTTGAAAACCAAGGGCACAAGATAATATTTAGTTCGTAATGTAAATCTTTTCAGACCAAAGAATACCTCTTTCACTCACACGAACATACATACCTGAAAATATATCAATATATAACTGTTTAAAGAAGAAAATATGTTAATTTTGAGTAAGGAAGTTTTCCCAAATTTTAAAAAAATTCTTGAAACTGGTGTTTTTTGTGACAGATAAATTCCTCCATTTTCCTATAATATACAATTTCTTTTCCAATTGCCTTAAAATATGGCAGACAATTTTGCAATATTTCTGTATACTGGTATTTGTGAAATGGAGGATATATTTGTTTAAACTAAACCATACAAAAGTTATAAATCACAGAATCCTACATAAAGCTTGTGGTAAAGCTTACCAAACAACACAAAAACAAATGTTTCAGTTAATTTATCAAAAACATAATGTCAAGGGACTGTTGTAAAATATGCATTGCAGATAAAGCACAATGTTCTGTTATATTATCTAAATACACCAAAAGGTGCTTATGGCCTAAAATTTTAATAAACTTTAATAAACTGAGCATTTAAAAAAATAGAGTACCCATATGTATTTAAGTGGGAACGAGATTGTAAGAGCTATTTCCCTTGTTTTGGAATAGTAAGCCTATCGCTTCACTTTCTTTTCCCATTGCTAATGCTTCAATTATACGATTCATTTATTAAAGAACTTAAGACTTAGGAAAAGTTTTACAATCAATGCTTTTCGACTAGTGCTTCAGTTTTGCTTCTCAGTGGGGTAACAACGATCGTCGTATGCGCTGCATGTCCGGATGTCGGTCATTCTACGGTCGTCTGAATGCTTGGTAAAGGCTGTATGTCAAATTCAGACTGGAAACAGGAAAATTAGATATTACATCAACGATACGTTTCTGAAGTTTTTCTAACATAAATCATCCATTTTTGACTGTACATTTGAATGTGTTTAAGTGTATTTGAGTATATTTGAGTGTATTTGAGTAAAAAGACGCTCCGATTTGACTGACCCTGTCTTGTTTGACCTTTCTCCGACGGCGGTATCTTTTTCCTGGTGTTGCATGACCATTAATGGTACTCCTTTCCCGCAATCGGACGTCTCGCACACTCAACAAATACTTACTTTGTTGAGTGTGCGAGACATCCGAGGTGATCCGATTGTGTATTTATTGAGTGTGCGAGACATCCGAGGTGATTTGATTGCCTTTCCCGATAGCGATTTACTGTGGAGTTCAGGATACCGTGGAAGCGGGGAAGATAAGAGTATTAATTAATTTAAAAGAATACAAATTCTGAATTTAAAACGCAATTTATACGGTTATAGTTGAATAATAGTTCTTGGACAAATCAGGAACATGTATGACAGATGAAGCATAATACAATGATACCAGAATCCATTATTCTGTTGTGATTACATAGTTAATTACTAAATGTACAAGGTTTCACATATGAAATAGAAGACATTTAATATGTGACAAAATATACATAAATGAGTGCAACTTCAAACAAGTTTATAATACTCACAAAAAAATAAAAAATAAAAAAAAATTTAAAAAAAAACTGAAAAAAAGAAAAAGAAACCAAAAATTAAATAAATAAATAAATACATACTGGTAAATAAATAGAAAGAAAGAATAGTACCTGGACGCTTACATAATTTTTGTTGTTTTATCCATACTTTCTTTGTTTATTTTATTTTAATGTTTATTTAATGTTTTTATAAATGACATTTTTTTATTTTGTACATAAATCTACACTTTACAACTACGCAGATGACAACACGCTTAATCGTCTTGTAATACTGTAATAAGTTTATTGAAGTTCGGACAAGAGAAGGAAAGGCTTTCCTTCTCTTGTCCGAACTTCAATAAACTTATTACAGTATTACAAGACGAATCAACAAATTTAATACACTGGTTCCACAACAACAAAATGCAAGGAAAATCAGACAAAGTTCAAGTGATTGCAAGTGATGGTTTCAAAACATACAACAAAAACACAAATTCAAATTAATTCAAATTAACAACACTGTTCTCACTTGTGAAAAAGTTGGAAAATTACTTGGCATTGACATTGACTGCCAATTGAAGTTTGATACATATCAGTAGCACATATGTATTTAAAAGCATCCCAACAAATAAATCTTTTGAAAAGACTTAGGCCCGTTTCTACGAAACTACGCAAAGCTCATTATCTTTCACACTTTCATATTAAAGTAACTTTAATTTCTGTCCATAGCTTGGCATTTTTAAATGAAAGAAACAGCAAAATTAAAGTTAGAAAAAATACAGGAACGGGCATTAAAATCTGTATACAATGACTTTGACATCACATACGAAAAATCATCGACAAGCTAGCACCAACATGTCTTCACTCTCTATAAATAGTAAAAATTCTAAATATTCCTTCATGTACCAAAAAACATCATGAATGTACCACAAGTAGGAACAACAAATTATGGTAAGAAATCCTTTAGATTTGTTGTAATCTATGTTGCTAAATAGTCTTCCAAACTATTTCAAGACAGAAAATAGTTTTGGTCAATTCGAAAATCTATTCAGTCATGGAATGCGTCAGCCTGTTCTTGTAATGGATGCATATATAAAATTGCTTCATGCTTTATATTTTTATCAAACGCTTAAACGTTTTATTGTTGCATTACTTTAATTTAATATGCTTTCAGTTATATTGTTTGCATTGTCATTGTGCTGTTATACTGTTTAAATATTTATTTTGTATGTGCATGCTAATATTTTTTATATGTTTTTGTTTTAAATTGAACAAAAAGCTCAAATAGAGGTAATGCCGTCTTTGTATGATATGTGTCGAATTTAATTTTTTTTCTTATCTTATTTTACCAATATTTATTAAAGTTCCAAATAGGTTTTAATGAATTTCGTCGTTGGACGCAGAATTGTTTGTTGACTGATGATCTCAAGATCAGTGAACAAACTTAGTAAATCTTAATTTTTTTCAACAAAATTATTGATAGAAAATTTAAATGATTCTATGCCTTACATAAAACAGCGACATTTGAAACGTTTTAAAAATCGCTGTTATATGTCCATAGCTTTCTATATTAACCGAAAATATTGTTTTGGAAACGATTTTGACCAAATTTTCATTGTAAGAAGCGAAATACAAGTAGATGCAGACCATCTTTTTTTTTTTTTTTTTTAATTTTTATTTTTATTTTAATTAATTATTATTTTTTTTTTTTGAATTGGCTTTCGACAGTTGGTTTGCAACTGCAGTGAAATCGCAGGTTGAACACGTGTTAAAACTTAAGGAGCTACTTTGGCTTTTACTAAAGAATGATTGAAACATTCTTTAACAAGCGACGTGCATTATTGTCACTGACGCTTAGTTTACCATTATTTTAATTTTTACATGGTTAATAAGAAATTAATCATTTAACTTTCTAGTGAATTTAAATTAATATCAGGCCAAATTACGAAAAAGTAATCTGGTTGACATAATGTCAAACATTTCAGAACTGAAAATAGAATCTATGTCGACAGTTGAGAACACAGTTGAGAACACCAAACAAGTATGAGTATCGATTCGAACGCGCCCTTTGTAACCAGAGAGTATACTTCCGGTTTAGATCTGTCAGGTAAGTTAATGTTGCAGAACTTGCTCCGTCGTGTTTGTTACCAGGTAAAAGTTGTTGCGCATGATAAATGCAAAATAAACATAACTGTCAGCAGGAGATGACACTTCTATTGTCAGCCATGAATCTGAACATTCAGTTTTGTGTCAATTTGTAGGCCAAATTAAGACCTTTGCACTCAACTGCAACTGTTGACCTGGTCTATGTCATGATGACCTGAGAGAATTTCATCTAAACATTAGTGATGTTCAAATGCATATTGGTAATAAGAAAAAAAAAGTCCGTAGATTTGATTTAAATTGATATTCAAAGAAAATGTGGCATATTAATTAATATTTTGCCCTGTGACCTAGTTTTTGGTGAAACCTAAAAATAAGCTTTATTTGATTGCTACAGACAGTATAATAAGACAATTGATCTAGGTCAATGTTGAAGCAATATCTCATAATCAGCAACTTGTTTTTCACAAAAAAAAATTTATAGAGATAATGATTAAGAAACTGCATTACTACGAAACTTCTTTACCAAACTACATATCATTTATATCATTTTTGTTGGTTTATTGAGACTTTATTATTACTTTTACAGATTAAAAGTTAAATTATGGCAGGTAGAAATCCAGGAATGCCATTTGGTTAGTATTGTTTATTCAAAATATTGATTGTAAAAAGCATGCAAGGTTATATTTACCATCGACATCATGACCATCAGGTTAATAAAACCATATTCAGAATTATTGGCTCTTTGATAATAAAGGAAGAGTTAGAACATTGTGGTGACATTGCAGTGGGTACAATGCTGTATGTGTCATATGCCCTATCTCTGTTACGTTTATCTGATAAATTTGATGAACTGGACAGTTTTAATTCATGGAACCTTCTGTGCTTTAAAACTTTTATGTACAACTCAGATCAATACAGTTGTTATGGTCCCTCAAATCAAAAAGGATTTTGCACTGTTGTCACATACACCAAACAAAAGAAAATAATAAAGTTGTTGTTTTTTTTTTAAAATTACTAGTGTTTTAGTTCACACATGTTTGCAAGTAGAACTTTGTAAATATTTTCAGATGCAAGCTGGCTGGAAAATGTTCATGTAAACTTGCCTGCAGTAAGAAGACGGTCAGAAACTTGGGTACTCGTAGAACGGTCAAAAAGCAATGGCAGGTTTAGTAACATACTTTATTTTGTGTTATTACCTATACAAAACTCAGATACATGTGTACTTATATATGGAAATTTTAGCAGTATTTATCCTTCTGTTTTAACAGTTATGGCTGGCTTCAAATTGCTGGAGAAAGTATATTATACCAAAGTTATTGTTTTTGCAACAGGGCATCAGTTTTTAAGGTTTTCTCCAAAGGACCTTGTGAGTCCTTGTGAATTCCATTTCTAAATGCTGAGTGTTTGGTGAAAGAACATGCAGTCACTACCAATTTTCAAGTCTTGGTTCAAACCCCAACCTCCCACATACAAAAGGAGTACTCTACAAACTGAGCTACCATTGTAGTCCTTTACTGTAGAAGAAACATCTGTTGGTGCGATTTATAAACTTTCTTGGTTTTTGTTTATTTTGATGTCAAAACAAAAGCCTCCTATTCATGTGTTTCATATTGATTCAAACAAAATTCTCTTTTGCCTGAGTGCCCAACAACAGCCAAATATTATTGCCAAAATTGCAATTGGAACCTAGATTTAATCCTGTGACCTAGTTGTAACCATTTACATACATTAATACAGGAACTACTAGTACATGTGTATTTCTATTTATGCCATAAGGGAAAAAAATCATTGGAATTTGAAACTACTTTCAAGTTGTTTTTTTATATAGAAATGTAATGCAAAAGAATTTTAAAAAACTGTTATGGAGAAGATGATGATTGCTATTGTTTTGTTTAATGAGTGCTTAATATAGGAAGTACGAACATTTAAAATTATGTTATAATTGCTTTTATTTTGTTGTAGGCTGCATGGTTACTGCGAGCTATTACATGTGTAGATCTGACAACTTTATCTGGAGATGACACATTCACTAATGTATCAAGGCTGTGTTTCAAGGCTGGTCATCCAGTGAAGGAAGATATTCTTAAAGCACTGGGAATGGAAGACAAAGGTAGAGAGAGAGAGAGAGAGAGAGAGAGAGAGAGAGAGAGAGAGAGAGAGAGAGAGAGAGAGAGAGACTTAGTTTAAAAACATTCTTTGCCCAGCATATCACATAATTCAAAACTGCATTAATTTATTTTAATTTATTTTCATTTTAAGTAAAAATAAAAAGAAAATTTGCTACCCATATTTTTTACAGTGCCTCTAATTATTATATATGCTAGATTAAATGGAAAAGCAAAGATTCTTGAATGCTTTAACTTTAGACATTTTCACTAAACTGATTTGGAGTGGAGTAGAGTAAAAGTGTTAAATGCCTTAGTTAAGATTCTTCCACTTATATCTAGATTTGTAGTTCTGGAATGGTGGAGGAAACTGGAGTGCTGTTGGGAAATCACCAACGCTCAGCAAGCAAACTGACAAACTGTCTCGCACTAAGATCTGCCTGATGGGGATTGGATTCTTGGCATTGAGCAGTATTGTGGATCTGTTAGCACATGCTGTAGACCACAAAAGCCCCCAAAACTGATTGTGCAAAATAAGGTATGTTTACAGTAATTAAATAAGATCTTGTGATACAGATACACCTTGTAAGTGAGTCAATGCTTTGACATCTCGATACTAATGTTGTACCTTGATGAATTATATTGGTAATCATATGGATTCTGATTTCGTTAATTTATCTATAGGTATCACATGTGGAGCAGTATGTGTGTATCCAAATAGAGTTGCTGATTGTGTGAAATCATTGAAGGCAGCTAATGTAAATGTACCAATAGCCTCAGGTAAGTGTAGAAAGTAGTAAAATTCTGTCTGTTAAAGCATAAAGATGGTCTCTTTGATAATCAATGGCACTTTGGCTGATAGAGATTGTGAGAAACTTTGTCAGTTTATTTGATGAAGGATAGCAAAGGATAGCAGTTTTGGCAGAGTATTCTGTTTTTTTTCATCATCAAAGAACCGACTGCCTTAAAATAAGTGAAAGAAATTTGACATAGTTATAAACACCATTTATTCACTCTTAATACTTTGACAATAAAAAATTGTAAATAAAATTAAAAACATGTTGGTTTATTAAATGTGAACTTTCAGGCCATATAGGTTTTCTGTGTATTGTCTAGTTGTTAAGATGTAAACAATCAACTTTGAAAAAAAAAAAAAAAACCAGCTGTCCTTTTCTCAGAGATTTTTGTATGGAAATTTCTATAAAATGTTTATACCAAATGCCAATCAGAATCTGATGGGATAAATAGTAACTACTGTGCCTTTTCATCTGTTCATCTGTGTAAATATGTGTATAGGCAAAGAATTTTTCTGCTTTAGAGGAATTTCATGAAACTTCACATAAATAATTTTATTGGTCTCTGTGCTTCAACCAAGGTCATATTTTAAAGGTCAAGATCACAGACAGAGGTTGTTTAGAAAAGTGTCCCGTCTGTAACTAGAGGCTCCTTTTAGGTATTCACTGAAAACGTCACAAATTTCATCTCCAAGGTCCAAGATTATGTTATGACCTTGATCCAAGATCATTGAAGGTGCATGTAATTATGTAAAAGGGTTTTTTGGGGTTAAAATTAAATAGTAAGTGAGTATAGGTGTCTTTTGGGCAATTCTAGTGATAGATAATCTTAGTATGCAGTCTTTCATATTGATCGTGTTGTTCTTTTCAACAGTGGCCACTGGCTTTCCGTCAGGACAGATGCCACTGAAGACAAGACTTGAAGAGATCAGACAGGCTGTACAAGACGGTGCCACAGAAATCGATATTGTGATAAACAGAACTTACGCTTTAAACGGAAACTGGAAAGGTTAGACGATTTCTTAGACAATTTCAGACAGTTTTATAAGTATGAACTTTGAAATTTTTTTGTCAGTCTAAACAAAAAGTGGCTTTTAATAAATTTGATTTGGGAAAGTAGGTAGTGAAATTTGATTTCAAAGCTTAGAATCAGTTTCATTTGAATCAAATTAATCATGTTTCATCCATATTAAATTACAAAATTACCATATTATGCCCCCTCCCCAAAAAATGTATGTAAAAGAAAGAAAAAATATACTAGTATATACATGTATTCTGAAATTACTTTATTGAAAAAAGTAATAGATTTTGATAAATAAAAAGTTAATAAGTTTTGATAAATTAATGTGTGCACGTTAGTAGTAATGGGGATATCTAAATAAATGACAAATGTTCTTTTTTATTATAGGTGTGTATGATGAGGTACAAGCTATGAGGGAAGCTTGTGGCGATGCTCATTTAAAGACGATTCTGGCTACGGGAGAACTAGGATCCATGGTTAATGTTTATAAAGCTAGTCTAGTGTGTATGATGGCAGGTTTGTATTTCTACGTTATGTGAGTTGAATCTCAGTGTTAGTTAAATGTACCTTTAAAGAATTTCCTCATTGCTTTCTTTCTCACATTTTGTCGTTTAATATGATCAAATTTTT
This sequence comes from Tegillarca granosa, assembly GCA_029721355.1. Lineage (NCBI taxonomy): Eukaryota > Metazoa > Mollusca > Bivalvia > Arcoida > Arcidae > Tegillarca > Tegillarca granosa. The sequence continues at coordinate 29,098,081 of CM056596.1, forward strand.
AATATTAACAGATTTCCAGGTTCTCTACAACAAAACTCTATAAGTTCTGTCAACAGTAATTGTTTTAACTGAAAATATTTGGTATAATTCAAAGTTTCAGATTTTTTGTTTTTTAAAAAAATCATAGCACAGATTGATTTTCCTCATAAATTAAAAAGCTAGTAGCTTCAAAATTCAATTCTCTCCCATTGGGTAGTTATTTTCAAGCATTTTTAACCACAAGTTTTTGTTTGGTATTTTAGATTTAGCATTTGGCATTTATGAAAATATTCCCAATAAAGGGCAGTCATTTTCTTCACTAATAAAAATTACGGTAAATCACTTTAATTTCACAGCACTTTTTTTCGCGAATTCATAGCAAAACCTATTTTGCAACATGAAATTTCCATGATTTCCCCAAAGGTAGCCCCTCATAAAATATATTTGGCAAATATTATGTCACGGTCGGTTTATCTTTAAACTCATATATGAAGTACTTATTAATATACACCTTCATGAGATTATCGAGTCACATGATCTAATTGGTACTCGGGTGAAAATACTGTGTTTTTGCACCAGCCTGATGCACCGGAGAACTGCAACCGCTTGATCTAAGTGGTAATAAGTAGTTTATGAACTGCGTCAAAAACTGTTATGTTGAATATTACGCCGATTAAGTTGCTGCAGCCTTCAATTCCGGGACGTCACCAAAAGACATCAAAATTGACTTAAAATTGACAACAATCAAACCGCTACATGCACATTGGATGTTAACAAGCTATGATAAATTGAAATGTGAACCGTAGGTGTGGTTAACGGGCTGGAGAAAATCTGGAATTTTGGGACTGCTATAACTTTCCATTGACAGATTTATTTCATAGATTATGATTTTATTCACATGACTAAATTTATGATGCTTTTAATCAGTTTTAATAAATAGTAGTTTTACATAGTTTCTTGATTTGTGGATTTATGTAGCAATAAAGTGAGTACAAATAGAATAAAATAAGATATATAAATAATGTATTACCCATATCATATTAGCATCCAGTTTCTTTGGTAAAAATGCATAGAAAACTTAGATTTAACTTTATCAAAAATCACTTTACTTTCACGACACTTAATTTTCATGAATTGTTACTGTGTTGCGAATATCGCAAAAATAAATTAAGTGATTTACAGTAGATAAACAACCTTCAAAAAAATATGTTGAAGTCTTCAGCCTTAAAATGTTGTCCGATTTCAGAGTTTGGTTGTAGTATTTTCGTTGATGGATACAATAAAACCCCAGTCATCATCAACATTTCTTTAGTCAAATTATTTCCTAACTTAGAGGTTTTGTAGTAATTTTAATGAAAACATAAAAAAAAATGGATTTTGGACTTCAAAATATGGTGGCAGTATCAGAGTTGGCCATGTTTTTTAGGGGGCATTAAAATGAATTAAAATTGAAATAAAGTACTGGTACATTATCTAAAGTACTTTGATTAAGAAGTAAAAGAAGGCACACACACACACACACTTTTTTCTATAATATTGTATTTAGTGGATTTTTGAACGATATAATTATGTATTATGGAATTTGTAAGATAATTTAGTTCTTATATAAATAAATCTACATTATTTACTTGAACGTAACTTTGAAGGTATGTGAAGTTCTATAGAATTAACCACAAAAACATTAAAAAAAGGAGAGTTCTAATGTTCTTCTTAATACTATTATTCTTTGTTTCTGTTAACTAGTTTATTTAGTTTTACATTGCATTATTTTTAGGCGCCGATTTTATTAAGACCTCTACAGGCAAAGAAGGAGTTAATGCCATTTTACCTGTAGCATTAGTCATGGTCAGGGCTATCAGAGAATATTACCAAAAAACTGGTTACAAGGTATTGTAAACCCTTTAAAAGAAAAAACTATTAGTGTGTTGAGTAAAAAAAAAAATCCAAAGATATAGAAGTGATTTTATAACTGAAAATCTCATTCTGTTGTTGTTGTTGTTGTTGTTTAATGTCACATCAGCAGTTTTTCAGCTATTCATGATGAGAGCAAGGTTATTAATTTCTAAGGATGAATCTAATAGCAAGTTTATGTATGCATGCGAGGGTGACCTTTTTGGTAAGGTGCTAGCTCACCAAGTCAGTATGCTGCAGACAAGCATACCACTACCCCCATCCATTATTTTGGCATCGGGGACAGTTGATACTTTGTCCTCTTAATGCCGTGCACCAGGCAGGGAAGCAAACAATATCTCAAATTTAAAAGTCTTAAGTATGATCCTGCCAGGGTTCAAACCCACAACCTTCCACTCTTGAGGTAGACACTCTTCCAATGAGCCATCATGAAATCTCATTTTGAATGAAATATATTAAAATTACCGGTAATGTAAAGATTTCACTATTTGATACCACAAGAAGTGACACAGATTCTAATTCACCAGCTAACACACTGTTTCAGTTTGTGATATTGTAAGATAATATATTGCACAACATAAGCAGTTTTATCTTAAATTTTAACTGTGTTTGATGGGAATAAGTGTCAATTTAAGGAATAATTGTTATTTTTTTTTTGTCTATGGGGTGATAGATAAAATTATTTGGAGCATGCAGCATAATCCGCGAAGCCTAAAAGAAAGTGGTTCCAGTGGTAGCCAACATGTTCTTGTACTTTTGCGAGGACATTTCCCTGAAATCAGTGTAACATATCCACAAATGATATGACTGCAGATCTTATGACTAATTATTAATAACAACATCTTTTTTTTAATGAAGAAACAAATGACACTGTTTACATCAAGTTTACATAAAAAAAAATTTAATATTTCATATGATACCTTTTAAGTGAATATCACTTCTGGTTAGTTCCAGGGTTGGACTTAAAGGGTACAAATGAAAAAATGGCTATAAACAGTAAAAAAAAAATGTGAAGATCAATGATGGTCTATAGCTAGTGCATCTATAGGTATTTTTTTCTATATAAAGTACATGTATATTTTATTTTTTAGGTTGGATTTAAGCCTGCTGGTGGGATTCGTAGTGCTAAGGATGCATGTACTTGGCTGATGCTGATGAAAGAAGAACTAGGGGATGAATGGCTCTCTCCACATCTGTTCCGTCTCGGTGCCAGTGCCCTCTTGTTGGATATTGAAAGACAGCTGTTTCATTATGTTTATGGAAAATATGCTGCTTTACATGAAATACCAATGTCTTAAATGGATACTATTTTCAACAATTTAGGTCAAGAGTTGGTAGTTTTACTGAGTAAATTTTACTGTAAATGATATAAAATTTAAAAATACATTTAAACCAGTTTTACAGTATATTTTGAGCATTTTCCATATAGTATATCATTTCATTTACTAATAAAACATGTAATATTATGGCTTTTTAAGTTTATAGACAATCTTGGTTTATTCAGATTTACTCAGGGATATTTCTACTTAAATTTTCTTTGAAGTTTTAGGACTTTGAAATGACCAATGAAAATGAAGATACAAATTTACCTTTTTTTTTTTTTTTTTTTTAGAATTTGTACTCTACCAAAATTTGTATTATTGTCATTTTTTATGAGTTTTCCATACACGTTTTTACCTGTGTGGTGTAAAAGAAATAGTTCAGTTTCATCTACAAATTGTCTAGTATACATAGTCTTTTCCAAGTTAGTAAATTTTTTTCAAAACAGTTATAATACCTTGATGGTTATTTCAATTGTTTCATATGTTATCTTAAGGTAGGTTTATACTATCAAAAAGTTTGATCAAAATCTTTGATCAGGACACTTTGAAGAGTGTTCATACTATCAAAAACTTGATTAAAAATTTGAACAAAGTTTGAAGAGCTTTGATGAATAGAATTCCATTCATGTTTTTCTTACAGTTGGATCAAAGTTGATATTAAATTTAATAATTAGAATTGATGGAAAATTAGATCCAAGCCTTCAAATTGCATGCCTGCTGGAAGCACACTAATGTTAAATGGATCAGCCTACCCCAATCAAAGCAGTGCCATTAGGACAATTATGAAAGACTAATTCAAACATTTAAACTGCTTTTAGTTCAAATATAAAATCATAAGTAGATGTTCATCTCTCTAAGATTTAAGAGAGAACTGATAGCGTTAACATATTAACTTGATGAAAGTTACTTTGATCAAAGTTTTTTTTTATCAAAGACTTTGATCATAGTGTTTGATTGTGTAAACTGTAAAATCCATTAAATGTAGCTAATGTTAAATCAGGTATTATTTTTGTTGACATGATAAAAAAAAAAACATTCGTTCAATTTTTTTTTAAATAATCTTTTTCATTAAAGAATCTCATTCAAGAAATGAACATTATTTTAGTTATGTAGTCTGCTAGTGATGCCCTATAGAAATCATGTTGAGTCCATGGGTTGAGATAAGATTTATTGCTCTGATAACCATTGTTTTCTGTGTTATTCCTTAGTTGCATAATATTTCCATGCACAATGCATCTCAAAATTTTTATTGATTGTATTTAAATACTTCTCTAAAAAGACTATATTGCATATACTAGACTGATATTACTTCAAAATGCATTCAACAGATATGAATATACCAGTCTTAATAAAAACAATAATTTTTGCTTCAAATTGTATTTGAGAGCCCAGCTTTATAAGCCAGCTTTTATCAAACTGGTCTTAGTCAAATGCAGTATTTTGCACTTAATTGACATAATTTGTATGAAACAGTGTTATTCACAGCATATGGTTATATGGTAGCCCAACTAATGCAATTATTTCTTTACTATGAGTTTTATTATTTGGTAACTTAAAGGTAGCATATTGTTGAAATATTTACAAATAAATACTGAAACAATTTAAAAAAAAAAAAAAAAAAAAAAATCCCCAAGATTATGGGGTACATAAGCAAACATCGATCTACAAAATGATAGCTTAAATCTATGAATAACACAAAAAAGTAACTTATTGAAATTTAAGATACATGTAAATGTTTGTAATTTAACCTAAGATTGGTTGTTAGTTAATTGGTTGTAATAGTTGTTTAACGTCCCATCAGCAATATTCAGCTATTTGCCACAGAAGCAAGGTTATTAATCTCTACAGATTAATCTAGGAATCAACTCCTGTATGCAGTAAGATATGAGAGTGTGTATTAAGGTCTGCATTGTACTAGAGAGCACACAGGGCGACTATTTTGTTAGGGTGCTAGAACACTGAGTCAGTATACTGCAGACAAGCATATCATTTTTCCCAGTCAAATTATCCTGGCACTGGGTGAATCGGTCAATACTCTATCCTCCTAATGCAGAGTGCCTTGCGAGGAAGCAATTTCTCAAAAGTCTTCTGTTTGATCTGACTGGAGTTCAAACCCCTGACCTCAAGACATTAAAGGTGGATGGTCTACCACCCAGCCATTTAAGGGGGGGGGGGAGTCTTTAAGGTAAAGAAAATCCCAAGTTAAGGAATGATTGTGAAACACAGAAGGCAAGGGCTGATTATTAAAATATAATATGTTCAAAATTTTTTTTATAATGCTATATACATGTACATTTAGAAGTATAACCAGTACTTGAATTTGACATAATCACAATTGAAATAGTGCTCATAGGAAAAAAGTGCTAGATTATTTGTTATTTCTCTATATATTTATTATTCCATCCTTGTGATGCTGGTCAAAAACTAGATGAAGCCTTATACTTTATTACATCGTGTTTGTCATTTTAATGTTTTTCAAAGAAGGCCCAAGTATTTGATTGAAAAAGTGAATCATGATTTTGACTTTTTGAATTAGAATGATAACAAATATATGTATTTTGTATTTGTTAAGAATACATATATATCTTGTAAACATTTTATCAATTTTCATATTTTGATGAAGCTAGTGCCAAAGACATATTGTTTGAAAATTTGTGTGTGAGAATAAAACATTGTTATAGACTTTGTTAGATTTTGTCTTATTTTATTATTCCTTTTGTCATTTCTAATAGTATCATAACAGAATTTTTGTTTCTGCACTGTTTTGTCTATGAGGCTAGGTAGTCTTAAGCCCTGATCTAAGGATCATTTTGCCCCACCGTCTTGGTTTGAATCCCACTCAGCAGATCTTATAAGTTTGCTTGTGAAAGGTTGATAGTTTGCTGAAGGCGCTCCAGTTTCCTCCATCATTTTATATTGCCTTTTCACAATTGGCAGCAAAATTGAACGGATTTGATTGGTCAATTGCCAGGGTTTTGTAAATACCACCCTACAGGATAAATAGCCAATTATACATATTTTTCAGACATAAAATCTATAATTTTTCTTTTTGTTTCAACCAATATCTGAAAATAAAAGCTTTAAAAAAATCATGAACATTAGAAAAATGAGAATTGCTAAAATGCAAAAAAGTCGTACAGAATCTAAAGTTTATGTTCACCTGTTGACTTTCCTGAAAATTGTGTGTTATTAGGCAAAGATTGCACTTCCTTTTAGAATGTCTTTTTTTTCTATCAATGAGTTTTCAGGGTTTTTTTTCCATTTTCTGAATTAAACATCATTATAAGCAATGTAATTGTGCTGACCTAATTCCTGATTTTCTTTGGATAAGAAACGGGTAACACAAATAAAAATGTTTTACTGACCACCTAATGGCACTTGTAGAGTAACTGTCTGCTTTACTGGTAGTTAAAAATTTACTTCACTAGAAATTAACTATACTAATCAATTTGTTGTCTTCATAAAAGTGATGCTGTTGTATTTGGCAGTTAGTATGGGCATTGGCTAGTCCGAATTTTATTCAAAAACCCGGGATTTTTCCATTACCAGTTGGTGTCGGAAGGGACACTGTCTCATTTGGCTCCAGACTGAAAACTTAGTGGAACTGTAAAAAAAAAAATTACCAACCCGATCGAAAGTGAGTTGATTTATCTTCCAAAATATTTAAACATAAGAGTTTCAGGAGGCCAAGAAGTCTTGTTTTGAAAATGGAAGACGATATTTGCAAACATCAACACGGCAGAAACTGATCTGAAACTCAAACCAGCAGCGACGACATCTTGTAATATTTCAATATTTTGGAAGGTTAATCATTGACCTATTGATTGAGCTTAGTAAACTTTCTACAGTTCCATTAATATTTTCAGTCTGAAGGCTGTGCCCCTTCCGACACCAGTTGGTATCAAAAACCATCAGGCATAAAGTGTGTTAGGGGTCAGAAGAAATTCGGACTAGGGCATTGGCTTACAACAGTACTGGAGCTGAGTTACAGGTCATTATATTTACTGTATGTGTATGTTATACGATCTCTGCAAGTACTCTACATTCAGATCATGTACACAAACACATTGGTAAAAGAAAAAAAAAAAAAAGATAAACCTGGGAAAACAGCAATGCCAAGATGCAAGGTATATTTGTACACATGTTACTTCTATTCTCATCTTATTAAAGATGCTCTGCATCTTTTGTCATTGCTTCTCATTGTTTTTTAGGGGTTTTAGTACTTTGATTAGTTTTTCTAGCAATTGCCTAGTACATCTATTTCAATTTCTTTAACATGATATTGATTCGACATTTCCCCCTCTCTCTCTCTCCCCGCCTTCAAAGGGGAAGGTTATAGTGATCCTTAAGTCCGTCCGTCCGTCCGTCCTTCCTTCCGTCCGAAATATTTGGTTTCCAGATGATAACTCAAAAAATCTTCAACCAAATGATTTCATATTTATATGCAGTGCCAAGGTTAAAAAAGGAAGGTTCCTTTCGATTTGGAAAAATTCCATTTATCGTTCAATAGTTATGCTCCTTTTTCTGTTATTTTGAAGTTTTATCCATTTCCGGATGATAACTTCAGAACCAGTGTGCCAATCAATTTCATATTTGTATGCAAAGCTTAAGGTCATGAAAGAAAAATTCTTTTTGATTTCGGAAGAGTTCTCATTTATCGTTTAAGAGTTATGGCCCTTTTTCAGTGATTCTGAAATTTAATCCATTTCCGGGCGATAACTCCAGAACCAGTCTGTCAGTTGATTTCATATTGATTTAGAAAGCTTATGGTCATGAAAGGAAGGTTCCTTACAATTTTTGAAGATTTCCCGTTTATCGTTCTGGAGTTATTCCCCTTTTTCTTGTTTTGAAGTTTTACCCAGTCTGCAAATTGACTTCATATTTATACACAATGCTTATGGTCAAGTAAGAAAGGTTCCTTTTACCCATGATATTTGTTATTGTATGGAAATGAGTAAAACTTCAGAATAACAGAAAAAAGCTCATTCTTATTCTTACAGTTTATGTATGTACCTGTATATATCTGCGGGCAGTTTCCTGAGAGGGTGGCGGGGGTATTAGTTATCCTTTGGATCACCAGTCTAGTTTTTTAATTTAATTTAATTTAATTATTTGTTTGGGGGGGGGGGGTAGGTTGAATGAAATCGACATTTTGCTATCCTGTCAATTAAACTCAACAGGTGCCAGGTGTTCAGTGAATTGACTGAAGGTTGCTATGACGATGTCGGTCTTTGACATTTCAAATGCTTTTTGTGGTTTGCAGCAGTTTTATACAATATATGATTTTGTCCAATTGTATTTGTCTTTAAAGTGGGTTAATGATGTGTGTCCTCACGTTTTATTGTCTGGCGGTACTGGCAAATACACCTGATATTATTTTTCTGCATTTCCTTTACTTTGAATGGGTTTTTTTTTTCATCCGTTTGGCATTTAAATTCATTTAAATTTGGTATTTTCCTTCTTGCATTTCTTGTTATGTGAAATCGACATTATGCTTTACATGTCAATCAAACTGAACAGGTGTTCAGTGAATTGACTGATGGTTGCTATGACGATGGCGGTTTATGACATATCAAATTCATGATTTTTGTGTTTTGCAGTAGTTTAACATAGTTTTAAAATTTGATGAAATCGACAACTCGATACTCCTGTCAATCAAAATGAACTAGTAGTAGGTGTTCACTGAATTTCCTCGAATAATAAAATTATTATTATTTATTTATTTATTACTAGTTTTGACGATCAAATTACTTAATCAAAACATTGTTTTTATTTTTAGAGACAAATCAATCAATTAATCTGAATGTATCTTTAAGTCACCCTACTCCGTTTTCTGAGTTCAAAAGGACACAGACACTTTAAATCTCCGCAGGTGATACTGTTAATAGTTCTTTATAACACTGCTAATGATTACACGTGTACTATTGTTGTTGATTATTGTTTTACTATAACAAGTTGATGTGTAATTGGTGGCATATATAAAATTACCAATACACCAGTCTGTATATTATAGACTATTGTTGATGGAAATCAATTTATTGGTTGCTATTTCTTCATTCCAAGTACATGAACCGCAAAATTTAATTTCATCCTTTTTTCGCTACGTCTGGTGCCCGTCAAAACTTTATAATCGTTGGGGGTTTATATATGTTTGCTTTACATGTCTATTTTTTATTTTGTATGTTCATTTGTCCTTAGTTGTTACTAAGTACATTGTATTTCACCTTGTTTCCCTATATTTATGCTTATGTTGTTAAAGTTATGCAATAATTACATTGACTATCCGACATTGTCGCCCATTGTCGCCTTTTTACACATAGCGTTCTCAAAGTTCTCTCCTCCCCCCCCCCCCCCAAGATTTGCCAAAGAAAGAATAAATAAATGAATAAATATTATTTTAACAATTGAACTGTTTTAAAATGATGTACATTGTCAATATGAATGCAAGAGCTTTGAAAGCAAACTGAATAAGGCGCGTTCTGATTAGTTTGCCTTGCAAAGTTTTTGCATTCATATTGACAATAAACATTATTATAATACAGTTCAATTGTTATATTTTCGTTAATTAAAACAAATTATTCATTGATTTTAAGACTCAAAAATTCCCATCTTTGCACACCGGGAGGATTCCAGTAGACACAACAGCCATAAAGAACGTGCACGTGCATATAATTTTCACCGAAATATCCACAAATAACAACACACTTGTACGCACCTACGTAAATAATGTACCCTCCCGTCAATTCAACGTCACACGGATAGTAGCTTCGACAGAGTTGAATTGTGTCCAGTATTTACAAATTAAAGATACTTTTTATATTGAAGAAAAAGACAAGGGTAATATAAGGCCGCGTTTGTTCTTAATAACCCTTAGACTAATGGAATTAATGGAGAATATCATCTCCCTATCAAAATATGCAATGCATTAGAATGCATTTGAATTCCTGCATACATTGCCATTCTTGTCGATGTTAATGAAATTTGATCTCTAGAACCCGGAAAAGAACGACGTCATTGCCGGACACAAGGTTTTAACATACAGGAAACAGAATTGAGTTTTGTTACGGTTATTGATACAGCAACTTAAAAAAATAGTCCATCAAGTCATCACGATTCAAATACAGCGGTAGCGATTGATAAACATTATAATGTAATCGTGGGCTCGCCTCTATCAAGAAAAATATCTTGTGTGTTTATTCGTTTCAAAATAAACCGAGGACTTTGGACAGCTGTTCACATATAATATTGTTGAAAATGATTAATTATGCGGGGGTTGAAATAAAATTGGATGTATTTCGGCTAATTGAATAACTTGTAAAACTAAAACTGGAGTTTTCTGAACAGGAACATTTCCGTGAAGGTATCGGTAAAAATCACGTTTTGAATATTAAGTTACCTTAAGAATTTTTTTAAAAAGTAATAATGTTATCTAATTACTTCTAAACGTATTTAAATAACACGATATTTAAAATCCAGGTTAAAAATGAATCATGAAAAAAAAAAAAAAAAAAAAAAAAAAAAAAAAAAATTAAATAAGTAGACAGAAATATAGATTAACTTCACAATATAATTCAACAGAATTCGAACTCAAAAATCACAATACGAAATTAGCAAAATATTCTAAATATTCTGAAAAGTGTTACAAAAATTAATAACAAAGAAAGTGTATAAAAAGAGACATTTTTTCAAATATTTCATGGTATTTTACGTCACATCGGAAATTTTTAAAATTTAATGTGAAATTAATGAGTGTTCAAGAATATCCTCTGATCTGCATTGTATTAGGGACCGCTTATGAAGACCTTTATAGTGCTAGTACACTCGGTCGAAATGTTGCAAATAAACATCACAGGCCCCTGAGTCCGTAATACTGGTACCGAGCCAACAATTAAGGGCCTACGGACACGAAAATACCCTTTCTCACTTGCGGTCGACAGTTGTCGAATCCACGGCCTTGAGGTTGAAGGAAAACGCCTTAACCACACGGCCACCTAGGCCCTTCATAAACAGGTTTAAGTTGTGCCCTGTTGGCTTCTTAAAATTTATACACGTGACCATCTAAGATTTCAAAGCTATCGATTAAATAAGCATCTTTAGTTAAATCGAATATAAAAAGCCTTTTATTACTGTTTAATTACTAGTACATGGATTCGTTCCAGCAATAACTCTGCGGCCTTAACACGTAAATTCAATGTTTAGTTACCGTTTTTTGCAGTTTAGTGATAGGTACTGACTACTGAGCTTTTTTTTATCTGGAAAAATCACATTTCCTTCATCGAAAATATAACCCAAAATTAATTTCTTATAAAGTCATTTGGTTTGTTTTATTCTCCCACAATATTTTAGTCGTGTGGCTTTGTTTTACCGAATATTTTGCCGATTCTCTTAAAGCTACATTAAGTTTTTCTATTTTCTTATTTTTTTTTAAATAGATAACTTCCAATCATGATCCGTGAGATTTATTTTCTAAAATTTCATTCCTACTGGCTGTAAATAAACGGAATCCTCTAACGGGTTGGTCAATGTTTCACGATGATGATTACTAGGTTTGAGCATGCGCACGGATGTACGGGTTTTCCAATGAATCGAAGGTGAAAACTGACAATTTGCATTAATATCCAAATGTATTCGCAGTGGTGTTATTTATCCCTTACAAAGTCACAAATGGCAAATTTAATGAAATTCATGTTCAATTCATCGTCTTTCAAAATTAAATTCATTAATTTCAGTTGTAAAAACGAAATCTTGAAATTGAGTTCTGACAAGGTCATAAATCTTTAAATCCAAAGAGTTTCTTATTTATTTATTTATTTATCTTCAAAAGGCCAAATAACAAAAATTCGCCCAATTGCAAAGACAAGAAGCACCGAAACTGTTAATAAAACAAATGAATCAGAATGCCAACAGAATAGGAACATTTTAATAATGACTTTATTAATTTTGCTCTATTTGGGGGCGGTGAGCTAAAAAATTAATAGTTTGCAGATAATTAAAGCTGCATTAAGTTTTTTCAATTTTCTGAATTTTTTTGATTTTCTAAAATTATATTTTTAAAAAATAGATAACTTCTTATCATGATCCATAAGATTCATTTTTTAAAATTTCATTCCTATTTCCTGTACATGAACGGAAACCTCTTACGGGTTTGTCAATGATAAACGATGATTATAATTAGCTTGGAGCATGCGCACGGATGTACGTAGACTCGAATGAATCAAAGGTGAAACCTGACGAATTGTATTAATTGTCCATCATTAATATCCAAACGTATTCGCAATGATATTACGTATCCCTTACAAAGTTACAAATGGCAAATTTAATGAAAATCTGTGTTTAATTTATTGTATTTCACTGTTTTGTATGTTGTGTTTAAATGACTCGGTTTTTTATGACGTAACTATATTCTGAAATTAGATACCACAGGCAAGATCTCGCTGGGAAATTAAATTTATTCGAGCATTTATCGTTGAACCAAATGTAACATCGGATTAAATTCATTAATTTTAGTTGTAAAAAAGAAATCTTGATAATGAGTTCTGACAAGGTCATAAATCTTTAAATCCAAAAAGTTTCTTATTTAATTATTTATTTATTTATCTACAAAAGACCAAATAACAATAATAAGCCGAATTGCAAAGACAAGAAGCACCGAAACCGTTGATAAAACAAATGAATGCCAACAGAATAGAAACATTTTAATAATGATTTATCAATTTTGCTCTATTTGGGGTCGGTATCAATTGGGCTTAGGATCTCTTCAATTTTTGAAGAAAAAATGCCCATAGAGGATGTCAAATAATAATGCTTTTGAATTTTAGTATATTTCTTTCAAAAATATTTAAACAGAGATTTCTGCGATAATAAGATAAATTTTGATCATTATAAGAATTTACTACTTTACGACCTCGATGACCTAATCAATATTGACTATATCAGGAAGTTAAAATAAATTGCACTAGTGACTCAAACCCCTAAACTCTCATAAGCTAATTTATAAACACCTGCATCTTACTCTTAATATCATTGATTAGAATTGTTTTTTTTTTTGTTTTTTTTTTTTTTTTTTTTTTTTTTTTTTTTTTGGCTTCGTTCTACATAAATTGTCAGTAATTGTAATCAAACATTTACGAAGCATCCGGTGTAACGACGAAAAATGACCCACGTAGAATAATGATCGGGGGTCATTTTTCTACGTAGAAATTTCACCCCCTGGTCAATATTCTATGTAGAGAAATGACCCCCTTTTTCGTAGAAAGTATGGCCTTGGGGTCATTTTTCTCCGTGTGGATTGTAGAAAAATGACCCCGTAGAATAATGACCTATGTCATTTTTTGATGCAAAAGGCTGATTTTGGTAGGAATATTCTTGTCGGAAAATAAATAGGGGTACTTGAAAATCACGCAGTCTTCTGATGTGAAGTGTTTATTTCATGCGTTCTACCCACTATACCTAAAATCAATAAAACAAGATGATTTATCCCAATTAAAGGAAAGCGAATAACAGTTCCATGACGATAGAGCAAGAATACCCACCGTTCTTAGATTTGTTTTATCAAATTTAATTTATAAAATATATTTCCACCGACTTGTTATTATTTAAAAAAAATCAAGATCATCCATAAAAAAATGTTCAGTTTCAATAATTGTTATCCTCTTTGATTTTACTTTGGGTAAATTATGTGCAAAATATCCCCAAAAAAGTCTCAATTTTTTTTTCTTCACAAGTTACAAGAAAAGTTTATGTTTCTGAACCCCCAGTTAATTAAATTTGCATGAAAAATGAGCAATTGTTGAAAAAAATTATATCTCATAAATATCTTCAATCTCAGGAGCACAAACTGTGATTAACTTAAAACTTTAACTCACAGGACCGTGAAACGCGAGGGTTAGGGAGGGGGGGGGCGCCCTTAATTTTCTGAGTATAGTATTTTATTACAGTAAATTTTCTTTTAGATGTCCCCCATCTTCTGCTGATACACGTTCTCTTTTTATTGCTTTAAGGTTGATCACTAGGAAGTTCCAGTATTTGGACAGATAATGATTTTTCGTCTTTTTTTTCCCCTAAGATCTCCCCAATTTTAAAACCTGATTATGTCTTTTGTCGTTTGCAAGTACCACCAAAGCCCAAAAAATTACAGCTGAAAAAATTATTAGCTCGCACATCCTCCTTCCCAACCCCCTACACCTTGAAAGTCATGTGCAGATAAATATAGTAACATTTTTTCTACATTGGTGAATCTCGGTCAATCACAAAGAAATAGGAATTATTAAATCATATTATATAGGGCCCATATAAGAAGTGGTGTTAAATTTGCTTCCACGTCATTTAAAGATATTTTTCAAAAAAAAAAAAAAAAAAACAAGAGACACAGTTATCTTCACCGACCCTCACCAACCCCGGGATGAACGCATATCGAGTATTACATCTCATTTCATATTATTGTATAATATAGTGAAAAAGTAGGGAGTCATATTTCTATGGGGGTCATTTTTCAACGTGTGTGGTGTCGTAGAATAAACGGTCTGGAAGGGTTTTTCTACAGTCGAAAAATGACCCCACTTGCCGTAGAATAATGACCGGGGGGGGGGGTCAAATTTCTACGTAGAAATTTGACCCCCCGGTCATTATTCTACGGGGGTCACTTTTCGTCGTTACACCGGCAGAGTACAGAGCGGTTATTTCACGACGAGCTACGTGCCTAATATGACCTAAACTATGGCGACCTAAAATATGTCATAGTTCTGATGTCATATTTTAAAGGGTTTTTTTTTTTTTTTTTTTTTTTTTTTTTTAATTATAATGTAACAGAAAAATTTCTAAAATTTATGTGACATTTTTTTTCTTAAACCGATACATTTAGCAAAGACACAACAAAGATCCTGTAAACGCATGCGTTTGCTTTTAACAATTTTGTATTAGCAAATGTTCATTTCAAGTCTGAAGAAAGTTATAACAAAAGGGGCAAACCAAGGGGGCATCCAGAAATTTATAAGGGGGGCTGAGTTTTGGTCCTGGCAGCAAAGCCCTCGGCGATAAATGATTTTTTTTATATTTCTTGGAACCTTTAAGCGACAATTTTTTCTTTTCTCCTCTCTCTCTTTTGAATTTTTTAAGGGGGGTGGGGTTGCAACCCCTACTTACCAAGAAACTATTAATAATCGACCATTCCATCTTATAAGCTTATGTGTAATTATACAGAATGTAAATAATTACGTCAATGCGTCGTAGCTAGAAAAACTTTATTTTCCCGTTAAAAAATAACGGTTGTTTTCTCCATCGAGTACAAAAAAATTAGGCTTTGAAAATCGTACTCTAACAATAACATTAATGCAGCATGGAGAAAAATCCCCCCCCCCCACAAAAAAGTTGATTATCTAGTTGTTTTCGTTAAGTATTTTTAGCGGTTTAGTTATCAAGTCGCACTGTGTCCAATACGATATACATGTATACCGATATTTCGGCTAACGAGAACCTTTTTAAATATGAAAGATATACCGGTTTTTGATTTTAAAAAAAACCTTTGAACAAAATTTGTGAAAAAAGTCATTTGAATAGGGTAACTTCGATCAAAGTAATTGTGTTTATGATTTCAACGGTTGCTGTCAAAACTTACAGATAAGCAGGAGTACTAATAATTAGTACCTAGGGGTTTTAACATAGAATTGACTTAACGGTACTGCTTTTATTTGGTAAGTAGGCCATTATAATTATAGTTTGTTTTCCGCTAGCGTTTCACTTTAAGACATGGCTTGATTATTTCTAAATTGTGATTGGTTAAATTCCATCAACTTTGATCAAAGTTGTAAGAAGAAAGAAATATGGAGTATTATACAATTAAAGCTCTTTAAAACTGGTCAAAATGATTTTTTGCTTCAAAATTTTGATGGTCTTAAAAACATTTTATGCTTCTTTGATAAAAGATTTTGTTCAAAGAGTTTTATTGTGTTAAACTTGATCAAGACTTATTCTAGTGTGTACATTTTCCATGGAAACAGACGCGATAATTGGTTTATAAAATACAGGCTACTTTTATTTCCATCAAGCTAGTTGTTATGAAAGTATTTTTCATAAGTTTGTAAACACTTTTCGAGTAGCTAAGCAAACATTTCCATTTGTTGGTCACACCTTTAAGCTACACATTTTATTCATTTGCATTTACAAGGCGCAAGAACAATACTTTCAGATCTTGTTTGTTGTTCAGTTTACTGAAGACCGATTTCCATACGATGCAATTTTGGATGATTACACCCTTTGCAGTGGTCAAAGGTACTTTTGTAGAATTAGGTCATCTTGGCGTTAACACAGCAGGCAAGTAAGCTTCTTCTATGACAAAAACTGGATTAAATCATTAGTACTCCACTCAAAACACTGGAAATTCTAATTGATGCCAATAATGTTTAACCCGATATGTTATCAAGACAATTAAACATCTTTAAAAATCTATAAAGTCTGGGTATTTTAAAAGATGTAACATAAGAAAATTGATAATGATAGTCTGTATCTTCAGACTTAATGGAAATTGAAACAAAAATAGTCTACATGCATCGTCATATGGATCGAATCAGACACTGATTATTGTCTCCAGTGAACTGATAGATAAATTAATGAAACAAATGTATGTTGGTAATCTACCTAACAAATGAAGCAAAGTTTGTCTGAATGGGTCGTGTGATATTGGTATGATAAAATGGCAATTAAAAGAAGCTAGGTTTACATTATAAAGTAATTCGTACTTTACGTAATTCTCGACATTAAATCGGTAATTTTCAAATCATGTTAACCTTCCTGATTGCACAAACTAAGGTTAATTTAGACTTCATATTCTTGTAATCCTATCTCAGTGGCCAGGTGATCTAAACGCCGACAGTGTCTTTCACCTCTCAGGTTTGAATCCCGTTCTGGCAGATCCTAGTGTGAGAAAAGTTAACAGTTTGTTAGCCGAAGGTTTTCTCCGGGAACTCTTGTTTCCTCTACAATCCAAGAACTGACCGCCTTGATATAAGGGGAAGAATCTGTGGTTAAAACACCATTACCTAACTCCACTTCTATGATCCTATCTTCTTGTTTTTTTTAAATGGTCTATGGTTTAAAGACACAGGATCCATGTTTTACAATCTTTCCTTAACTGTAGCAATCTTGTCAATTTCTTTTGAAAATCTAAAAAAAGATGTAATTAACTTGATCAAAGCTTGACTTGCTTCAAAACCCACCTTGAATTTTTAGCTCACCTGAGCACAAAGTGCTCATGTGAGCTATTACTATCAATAGAGACAGACCCTCCGTCGTCGGTCGTCCGCCTGTCCGTCCGTCAACAATTGCTTCAAACGACTTCTTCTCAGAAACTTCTGGTCACATTTTGTTCAAACTTGGTCAAAAGAACATTGCCTTTCAGATTTGTGTTTTTGGTTGCCATAGCTACCAAATGTAGGTCACGTTGACCTACTTAGTTGAAAACCTAAAACAAATGAATTTTATGACTTACAATGGTGAATTCTTTTTCCAAACATCATTTTCTTATGTGAAGAAACATACGTTTGACAATTTTCATGAAATTCTGTAAAATACAAGTCGCTTTTTTCGACCTTTTTCATTTTCAATTCTAGCAACCCCAGGGGGTGAGGGTTCATCCCAGTGAGGCCACTTTTTTTTCTTTTTCTTTCTTTCTTTCATGTGATACTGACTGATATGTAGATATAGCTAAAACCTTGAAATATTTTTTTTGTTTCACAAAATCACTGTTATGTGACATAATTTAAACTAATTGAACAAATTTTTTCAAAATAATTTGCAGTTGACTTTTACAATTTTTTAAAAAATATTTTAATTAATGTGTCAAATCTGTAAAGTCTTAAATCCGGATCTGAAAATTGCTCATGTGAGCTTGTTATGGATAGGCACTCTGCCATCCATCCATCCATCAAAAGACTTCTTCTCAGACACTACTGGTCACATTTTATTCATAATAGTCAATAGCATCTAAAGACCATTGCCATTCACATTTGTGTTTCTGGTTGCTATGGCTACCAAAAGTAGGTCACAGTGACCTACATAGCTAAAAACCAAAACAATAAAAATAACGATCCCTGAAACCACTTCTATTGAGGCAACATGTTATGATCTACCAGGTATTATCAAGACACAACAGTTATATTTAAACTCAGGTGAGCAAATTAGGGCCATCTTGGGCCTCTTGTTTAATATTGTAACAACAAATATTTTAAGGTTTCAAATTTGCAAGGTTTAAATGAAGGAAGTTCTCAGAGAAGAAATGATTGTGAAACTTGGATCAGAAACATACTTTTAATTTTAGTCAAAATAACTGATTTTTATCTGGATTAATGACAACGTTAATTGTGAAATCTTAATTGAAAAGAAAACGTCCATTGCAAACAAAATGTAGAAATAACTAACTTTTTATGCTTTTTTGAACTCAAAATAAACTGAATGGAATTTGTTTGATTCTATGGTGTAAGCTATGTTTGGCAATTAAACTTTTTATAGGAAAAAATTGAAGTGGCGTAATGGTTTTTACCCCAAGACAGGGTTCATTTTTTTATTGAGACAGTCAGTTTTAAATCGAGGAGGAAGCATCAACTACTAATAAATTTTCTCACACAAGGATGTGTAATTCAAAGCTAGGCATCATCCTCAAACGTATCGTCGTTATTTATAAGAGAATCCGATTGGATGACTAAATTATCTTGGTTTTCTTGAGAACTTAAGTACAAGTCACCTCACGTCTACATCAACAAAATCATTGACTAATCTGTTTTGACAAAAAATTACTAATTGAAAAAAAATCTTTAAAGACAAACAACACTTGACTGATTTTTCAGAAATCTTAAAAAATTCATGAATTAAAATTGTTATCAGTAACAGCGATTTTTAGTTAATTTTTATATTAAAAAAGAATTGAAACAAACAAAAAATATAAAGAGTAAAAATATCCGAAGAAATAAAAAAAATTTAAAATTGATTTGAATGAAATGATAAAAATAAAACAAATAATTCAAAGATTAAAATTGTTTGAAGAAAACACAATCCTTAATAACCAAATTAAAAAGGAGTTTATCTGAAAAATTGACAGTTAATTGGAAAGATTCGTTAAAGACGAAAACGGAACAATCCAATAAAAGAAAGTTTGCAAGTCAATGTTCTTATATGGTCTTTAGTTTTTAAGTGTCCGAGCTTGGTCTTTTAAAAAAAGCGTTAGTGTATTTCATCATCTATGTACTTTTTCTGCCTTAAATGCAATAATTATACAGCAGGTGATCGAGCTTACAATAATGTTTCAATTTTAAGTGTCTTAAGTTTGTTCTTCATGCGTAAGCGTTTTTCTAAGCCCATATGCATAGGTGGTGATCGGAAAACATTTATAATAACTGACATTGTACGCTTACATTACTGCTTACCTTGAAAGGCTAGGGGCGTCAAGTCGCTTGCTATTTAATAACCTTAAGTGTATTAACGATTTCATAGTGACCGACTAGTTGGATATCATCTAACAAACAAGATGCCGTTTGCTATTTGTTTTACATTTAAGCAGCTGTCCTGTTCCATCTTTTTTCAGACCGTTCTGGTTAAACAATTTAATGACTTGTTTTGAAAATTTGGTGTTATTGTAGTTTCAAATTCGACTTGTTTAAACTTTTCCTTGTGTTTGCAAAATGAAATTGAAGCTGCTTAATAGCAGTCAAATCGATTTTTTTCAGCATAAGAAAGGATTATTTTTCCTTGCGTCATATATCACTTTTTGAATTTAATCATAAAAATACATTCAAAAAGTGGTATATGACAATTATTGTCATATATCACTTTTTGAGTGTATTTTTATGATTCACACTTGTTCTCTTTAGAACTAAGGTTTCTTCCCTCATGCAATGCATTCCTTAGCTGGGTTTGGTTTCATATAATTTTTAGAACTTTGGATTTATTACTATTTAATGTTTGGATTATAATTTTTTATCAACTTTTTTGGCCCCTAATGTCACTGATGAGGAATTTATTTCCGAAAATATGTACATATGGTACATCAAAATTAAAAAAAAAAAGATATTTTTGTTAAATAATTATCAAACCTTTTAAGTTTCTTGCAGATAATACAATGCTAAGTTTTATAAATATTACAAACAGAAGGGGGAATTTCAGTAACATTCTGATGTTGATAATTAAAAGTTATTTAAGCAACAATAAGCAAATATTCAGGCTGTCCAGCGTCCCTAAAATTCCTAAAAAATCCTAATTTTTTTCAATTTGGCTAAAATTCCTAAAAAAATGAAAAATCCAAAGGGAATTCCTAAAAAAGCCCTTATTTTTTACTTCAATTCCTACTTTTTTTAAATTTCTTCCAGTTTTCTAAAGATGTTTCCATTTAATGCATACTTAATGTGTGTTTTAATGTAGTCTTTAGTTCTAATTCAGGGTATACTGTGAAAGGCAGTTGACCAGTGGATCTCAGTGCCCAGTTTGTTGTTGGTTGTGACCTGGAGTGACAGCAGATGTACATGTTATTCTCAAGGTATGTTGTTTAGAAGCAATACTTCAGAGCGATTTCCCAGTGAAGATTATCTGAGGGAAATTAGCTCATGCTCCTTCACAGAAAGTGCAGCATGAACACAGGAGTATTTCCTGAGTACTTTAAGAAGAGTTTAAAGATACACATCTTGTGTCTTTCATTACATTACTAAATCTTTGATGTGTATTTAAACAACTTTTGAAGTAAACAGGATATACTTCTGTGGTGTGTGTTTATGTATATGTTGTTCTTAACTGTATTTCACTTAAATTTTCAGTAATATACATGTATGAATAAGTATGCCTCACGGAAAGACCAAGTTCAATGAAGGATGGTTGAAGAAAGAAGATTCGCAAGGACATCTCGTTGGAAAGTGGTGCAAAGCAGATGAGTGTGACACAAAGGGCTTCTGTACTTTATGTAAGAAGTCATTCAGTGTGGACAACTCGGGGTTCAAGCAAGTTCTGGCTCATTCTGGAGGGACAAAGCACAAATCGTTAGTAAAAGCTAGATTTTCATCTACTCAGCTTCATTTCAAAGTATCAACAGCTACTGCTACTGCTTCCAGCAGTGCTGCTGCCTCCTGCAGCTCTCTAGAGGAATCCCCTGGTCCATCCACAACAAAACCGAAGTCAAGTACATCAACAGTAGCCTGTCTTGATAAATGCACCAAGGATCTTGTCACCCAGTCTGAACTGTTATGGGGGATGAAAGTGTCCCATAGCAATTATTCATACAGGTCATGTGATGATTTACCTTCTTTGTTCAAGAAGATGTTCCCTGGTAATGTGGTTGCAGAAAATTTTACCATGAGTAAAAGTAAAGTTTCCTATTGATATCAGATGGATTAGGGCCGTATTTTAGAAGTGACCGTTGTAACAAAGTTCAGACTTTCCAGGGTATGTCATTCAATATGATGAAACAGCCAACTCTCAAATAAGGAAACAGTGTGATATTCTCGTGAGGTACTGGTCAGAAGATAAAGGACAGGTTGTAGTACATTTCTTGAAAGCAGCTATGTTTGGACATGCAACAGGGGAGGATGTTGCCAATAGTATTATAGAAACATTGCAGGAAACAGGATATCAGTTGCCTTTGGATAAACTGTTAAATTTAGGTTCTGATGGTCCAAATGTGAACAAGAACATATGGAATAAAGTGAATGAACATGTACAGTCAAAAGGGTTTCCTGGGCTGTTGCCTTTCATTCCTTGCAACATGCATGTTGTTCACAACTCTTTCAGAGAAGGCCTGAAGGTGTATGGACAGGAAGCAGAAGAATTGGCCATTGATATTTTCTACTTCTTCAAGCATTCCCCATGCAAGAGAGAAGACTTCTTGGAGGTGGAAGCATCCCTTGGCTTTGATGAAGAACTGTTTATTCGGCATGTTCAATCCAGATGGTTGTCACTGCTTCCTGCCTTGGAACGTATTGTAAAGAGCTGGGAGCATCTTGTGGAATACTTTCTTACCACACTGCCAAAGACAGCTGCAGCATCTAGAACCTTAAAGCTTTTAGAAAGTAACACAAGGTACAACAGGATATGTCGTATGCTCAAGTCTCCTACCACTCTGATTCAGATCAACTTCTTGCTGAGTCTGTCTCCTCTGTATGATAGGTTTCCGAGGTTATTCCAGAGAGAGGATCCATTGGTTCACATCCTTCACTCAGAAATGATGGATCTTCTGAGATCTTTCATGCTCAGATTCTTGAAGGGAACAGGAGTTGATACACTGAAGACCGGTAAGAAGTTGAAGGAATTTAATGTTGAGTCATCTGAAAGGAGTGACTTAGAAGTTGGACAGTCAACACAGAAAGTTCTAGAGAAGAAACCTGACCTGGCAAAAAAAGAGGTGATGAACATGAGAAAGTTCTATCAAACAGTCACTAAGTATCTACAGAAGAGGCTTCCTGTGGACAATGAGATGCTGAAAGATCTTAAATGTCTGCACCCATTGGAACAGAAATCCGAAAGAGGGACAAGCAAAATCAGAAGAATTGCAGAAAGTGTGCCCCAGGTGGTTGAAGAGGGTAGTATTTCCCAAGTAACAGATGAATGGAAAATGTACCAACTTCAAGACATACCAGACAGCTTGAAAAATGATGACACACAGAAGGACATTAGAGTGGACGATTATTGGAACAGAGTACTCCAGTCCAAGAGCCCTGACAGTTCACCAAAATACAAAGTACTAGGGCCCTTGGTGAAGGCTGTTTTATGCTTTGCTCATGGAAATGCGGAAGTGGAAAGAAGTCTGTCAGAAAATAAGAAGATGCTCAGCAAAGAAAGAACACTGCTTTCTGACTCCTCTATTAATGGCCTTAGAATGGTGAAGGATGCTGTAAAAGTTAGCTCTGGAGGTGTTGCAGATATGAACATTACGAAGGGATTGCTTGAAGCTGGAAGAAAGGCTCACAAGTTGTACAAAAGAAGAATTGAGGAAGAGGAGATTGAGAGGCAACAGGCAAAGAAGGCTCGACTTGAGTCAGAAGCGGAACAAAAGAGGTTAGAAGAATCTAGGAAGGAATTAGAAGGAAGGAAACAGTCCTTGAAGGAAAAAGAAAAAGCCATGATTGAGCTTGAAAGCAGCTAGGACAAGACTTAAGAATCTGCAGAAAAACTGTTTGGTGAAGCCAATGAAAGACTGAAAAAGGCAATCAAGAAAAAAGACTTTGATGAAGCTGGAATTGCACAAAGTCTTATTGATGTGGCTAGTAAGAAAATGAAGGAGACAAGAGAGCAAATGGAGAAAAACAGAAAGAGCAAAGAGGAGCTTGCTGCAAAGCAGAAGAGATTTGTGGAAGATTTGTCTAAAAGGATAAGTGCTCCAGCTAGATCTGATAAGAAAAAATGAACATGAACCATGTATAGATACACATTACAATGCAACATCACACTGAGGTTAAAGAATGAACACTGTGTATATGATTTTCTTTCCAGCTTGGAAGACATATGTACATGTGTAAACTATTCCTCGTGATTAAAGATTTCAAAGTGGTATCTTTGATGTCTATCACTTGATTGAAGCTAACTAGTCATTACAAGCGATCAGTGGGGAAATATCTGTATACTTCTACTTGACTTGTAGGAGAATTTAGTGAATGTTATATGTTTCTTGAGAAATGTTTTATTTTGAATATGACAACACTTTGTTAATGACTAAATACCAACAGATAGTGAATTTTGAGACTATATAGTGATTGTACAAATGTTTCTTGTGGTTGCTAGCTATACACTTGTGTATGTTGATTTGTATCTGCTAAAACAATATTTTGTGCAATGTAAAATTGTAAAATTAATAATGTTTGAAATAAATAAAGAAAAAAATGTATCAAGGTGACTGGTGTGGAAATGTGATGGCTAGAAGGGGAGATGAGGAGGCCATAATTTCTGTCCCAAACATTCATTGACTCTGACAAGTGTATAGTTAGTCCCCAGATCCACACAATTTTATAAATGTGTTCCCTTCTGTTAAGTACAATTATACCATCCTGTATATTTCAGGTCACAGCCAACAGCACCTGGGACACTGAAGCCCTGGAAGACATCTTTCATACAGGTAAAAGTATACACAGTATGTTAGTTTCTGCTTTGCCAAATGAGGAAGGTAAGTCCAATTAATACCTTAATATTCCCTATTTATTCCCTATTTTTGTTATAAAATTCCTAATTTAAGCCCTAAATTTGCCCTTATTTTTTCATATTTTAGCCCTAAAATTAGCCCTAATTTTTTGTGAAGAAGTGCTGGACAGCCTGAAATATTGTTACATCTACGACAAAATGTACAGTTGTGCTGAAAACCTGGGGTTTCTAAATTATTCGAAAAACGGCAAGAGTGATATTACAAATGACAAGAGTAAAAATAAAACCCTGTTACCTTTAGGAAAAATTCAGATAACAAATCTTAAAAATAGATGACATGTAAACTATTTGAAGTAATCAATATAAAAATTATCACATCATGTTGTAATTCAATTAAAAGATTATATCTCAATTAAAAAGCTGTGTAAACAAAAATATCAAGAGTTAATATATTATTGCGCAAACAAACGATGCTAAAAACCAAACACAAATTACACACTCTTACCGTTTTTATGGCGGTTATCTGAAAAGTATGCCAGTTATCGATAAAAAACGTTTAGTAACACTCGAGCACATTAATTCAAGCTATAAGAAAACAAATCCGGACACGGTCTGTCCTGACTTTGTCAAGCGGGTTTTAAACTCAAAACAAAGAAAAATTAAAACTCTTTACAAATGAAATGAAATTAATTTGTACAAGGTCTGCTCACAATTTAAGATCTGTTGTGACGTTGTTCTCTGCAAAGCATGATTCTAAAGGCTGTGGCTAAATAAGTTTTGCCTAGTTGTAGTTCCACGCATTAGCTGGGATTTTTCGTTTCCTGCAATTTGCCTTTCTGGTGATTAATTAATAAGCCTTTCCGATGTTGTATTTTGGTGTCAAATCATGCTTCCAAAACATAAATGAACGAAAAACATGATATGATGATATGGCAAATAAGTTCTGGCACTGATTGAAAAAATGGAAAAGCCATCTACAACATTAACGATTACCACGAATTCTTGAAAAAAAAAAAAAACAAAAAACAAAAAACAAAAACTTAGATTGTAATTTATAATGAATCTTAAACGTTTGATATAAAAAAACCCGTCAAAAATCAAAATAAATATATAACAAATACCTGCTAAATTTTGATGTTCCAGATGTGCACATTTCGGAAAATCATTCCTCATCAGTGACACTAGGGACCGAAAAGTTTGTTAGATTAAAAAACAAACGCCAAACAGTTGAAAATTAATGAATCTAAAGTTCTAAAAATATGTGAATTCAAATCCAGCTAAGGAATGTTTTGCATGTGGGAATATACCTTAGCTTTTTTTATAAATTTCAAAAATTAAGACGACTGAAAATTTTGCTAAATGGTATATTTTCTGACAGCACAAAGTACTGCCTACTGAGGTATGGATACCCACGGGGAGATTTAGTCCACCAGCAGTGGTACCCGATACATTGGATTGAGCGTGAAATTTATAACAATGAAAAATTTAGCACTACAAATGAAACTCTTTAGTGCAAAGGTGTCTTGCTAGATCTTTTCTGGCTTTTTTATTTTGTGTTCTTCACTGCCTGCACAAAAAACTGCGGACGCAAAATTGTTGCCTTTTTACGATTTACGTATTGCTCAGCGCTTCAATTATTATCCTTTTGTGTGTCTTTTTGTTGATTTAACATGTTAAGCTGCATGCCCTTTTGTTTTGTTTTGGTGTCACAATGCAAGCCTAATTCAAAACATATTCGTCTACACGAAAAACATGATTTGACAAATGCGGATATAACACTAATTGTGAAAACTAAAAAAAGACAAACTGTTTTCAAGAAATCGAACTACATGTATCGTCGACAAAGTCTTTGAAATAAAAATTTGTAATGAATTGATAATTTCAACTGAAGCACAATTATTCGTCATGGAAAATCGAGAAAATAAGGTGTGAATTGAAAACATATATCTAAAGTAATCAAGCAAAAATGTAACAAAAATAATTTTTAAAAACTTAAACATTAACCGATTTAAATGACGGTTATTTAAAACAGTATATCGGTTAATGACGAAGAGGTTGGGTATCACGCGATCACATAAATTCAAACCATACAAAATTAAATAGTGCACAAAATGTGCACAAATTGCACATCAAAATTTAACAGGTATTGTTATATATTTACTACCTGAGCGGAAACCGCTGCTGTTGAAGTAAATCTCCCCGAGGGTTTCTATAACTCAGTAGGCGGTACTTTTTCAGCCGTCTTCATTTATGAATTTTTTCAAAACTAAGGTTTGTTTCCTCATGCAAAGCATTCCTAAGCTGGACTTGGATTCATATAGTTTTTGAAACTTTGGATTCATTAATTTTCAACTGTTTGGCTTGTTTTTATCAAACTTTTCGGTCAATAGTGTCACTGGTGAGAAATGATTTTCCGAAATGTATGCATATGGCACATCAAAATGTAATAAGTGTTGTTATATATTCAGATACGATTGCCTCCGTTAAACTCTATACAAATGAAGGACATATGTGCAAAGAATTTGCTCAAGTTTTCAGCTTTGTTTTTGCATTTTTCTTTTTTTTGTATGATTTTAAAAGTTGTGGTCATAGGATTGTTACCTTTTGCGTGATTTCAAGCACTTGTACATCTTTTCATTCTTTTTCCTTAAGTATGCCTTTTTTTGGTGACGTAACAGGATAAGACCCATGTTCTTGTATTTGTGGTTTTGGTTTCACAATTCAAGCTTCTATATATATATATATATATATATATATATATATATATATATATATATATATATATATATATATATATATATACGTGTATATATATATATCTTACTTACTAGTATAAAGTTATAAATACGGCACTGACCTTGAAACCTTTAAATCGAAAGACAGTAAGCAAACTATCTATTTCTAAGAATTTTGAAGAAAACAATCAAATTGCTTTTAAGATATGATGAGTTACAATTTATCCTGATATGGAAAAAAGTAAATAAGTCGGATAAGAATGTTTAAAAACACCATAGGTAAACAAACAACGATTTAAAAAAAAATAAATTAAAACAATGTTACACATTAACCGATTTTAAAAACAGTTTTCTAAAAAGAATATGCTAGTTAATGACGGAAATGTTTAGGAGCAGACGATCACATAAATTCAAGCCATACGATACCTAATTCAGACACGATTGTCTTGGATGTGTTGAGCGGGACATGGGATTGAATTTATAAATCAAAACGATGAAAAATTAATTACTTGACAAACGAAGAACAATTACACTAAGGTTACCGGTACATGTTGAAGTTTTGTTATGGATTTCTACATTGTATTATAGTAAAATTCTATAGACTGCGCAACTGAGCAGCTGTACAAATAAGCAATTTACGACACAAATATCAGGTAAACAATTGATTGTTACGGATATTAAAAAATCTTGTTAAGCTTCAATCAAACCAAGGGAAGACAGTGATATTCAGAATCTTGGGAGTATAAGAGGCATATAATAC
Organism: Tegillarca granosa; assembly: GCA_029721355.1. Classification (NCBI taxonomy): domain Eukaryota; kingdom Metazoa; phylum Mollusca; class Bivalvia; order Arcoida; family Arcidae; genus Tegillarca; species Tegillarca granosa. The sequence goes on from CM056596.1 coordinate 29,125,887, forward strand.
GGTTTACGTTAAGATAAATTCGTAAGGCGTGTCTGCTGGTCATCTCAAACGAGAAGACGGTTTTTTCGGAAAGTGGAAAATTATAACGGGTATGTTATATACTTATATTCATTGAGTTTTTTTAAATTTATTTTATTTTTAGTACATTGATAAACTAAATAATATATACTTTAATTAATAATATATACTTTAATTTAATATGTTTTTGTACATTTTAATTAGCAGTAAAAATATACTCATTGAATTTTTTTATAATGGAAACATGGCTAAAATAGATAATATGAACTTTAATTTATACCTGTTTGAGAACATTTTAATCAACAGTTGAAATATACTTTATTTTCATTGATTTTCTGAATTTTTTATTTTTTTCCTTCGATTTTTTTTTATATTTTGTGTCATAAAATCTTTTTATCATAAACATATTTGATATTTAAGAATTTTTTCAATGCCAAATAAAAAAAATAATTTTTTGATAAAGCTAGCTTACAATGCAAACTATAAATCTCTCTCTCTCTCTCTCTCTCTCTCTCTCTCTCTCTCTCTCATTGTGTTTTCTATTTTATTCTTATTTACATTAAAATATATCATCGGAAACTAAAACAATTAAAAATTGTTTAAATTTGATATGTCAAAATGCCAATCATTTATATTTTAAGTTTTTTATTAATATTTTATATTTTGACATAGGAACATTAGAAACGGAACGATATATATAAATATTTGATTTTTAGGAATTTTGTGTGTGTGTGTGTGTGTGTGTGTGTGTGTGTGTTCACTTAAACTTTTTTAACCTAAACTTTAGATTTCAAGAGATGCTAAACAATTTAAACAAATATGTTCAATTTTTTACGAAAAGGAAGGGAAACCATAGTTTAAAACTCTATATTTGGACAAATAATATATATCTGTCTTGTTATTATTTCGAGTAATCTTAATTTTCATTACTTCATTTTTTTTGGGGGGGGGGGGGGGTTTGAAGTTTTTTTTTGAGGGGTGTTAAAATATTTTCGTCTAATTTGTCGCTCTAACATCTCTTTTGTTGTTCCTAAAACGTCACTTTAAACTTCTATTAGCCATGAACTTGTAAAACAATTTCCATTAGACAAGGGCACTGGTCATACACAACACGATAATTATGCGTCGTCAGACGTTAAAATATTCCATTTTAATTATAAAGGATTTGTAGTAAGATTTTGTTGTAGAAGTACTTGTCATTTTTATTCACCATTTTCGACTGATGTTGCTGATAATTATCATATAAGACTAAAGCTAATACACAATTATTTTGACAGTTTCGTATTTATCTTTGACAAACGAATTTCTGGAATAAAAACCTTGATCATAAAAAAATTAGTCAATCAGATTGTATCTCACTGATGTCATACTGGTTATGATTTTAATATTCTTGTTTTGGGGCGTTTGATGTTTTGATGCACGGGGTCATTGGATATGCTTGTCTCCAGAAATACTGCCTTGGTAAGCTAGGACCTAATCAAAATAGTCGTCCTAAGTGCGCGCTTAAAACAAGGCAGACCATAATATATACTCTCGAATCTCGCGCGTAGACGAAATTGCTAAGAATAAAATTATAAATTAATAAATTTGCTCTCGTCGCCAATATCTGAAAAATTGCTGATGCGACGTTAAACAAGATTTGCAATCAACAACTCTATTTAAAGGAAAATAATTCTTTTTGTTTAATGTAACAAATTTTAAGTGCATAAAGGATATGCCATTGTATTTTAATATCAATTTAAAAAATAGTTCACCCTACCAAATATATTTGAACTCATGGGTTGGATTCATTTGACCTTTGTGCACTTGTCAGTAACACGTGGGTTGCACATATTGTTTTTTGTATTTTTGTCGGCATACTAAAATAGAAACATGAATACTTCACCAAAATTTAAAATTATCTCACGTCATTTTTAAAAAAATATATTTCAGTGACAAGGACGCCAAGATGACCAACACGGAGAGATGGACCCTAATTTTATATGGATGCTTTACTCTAATGGTTTGTAATGTACTGGGTGGTTATGAGCATATATGTTCGTCCAGAACTTATGAAGACATACCTAAAGGTGCCTTATGTGGCAGTAAGCTGGCGGATGCAGTTAGTGTTGTGTGTGGCGGCTTAGGAAATGTCTACAGAAGTATGAGAACGAAAAGAGACGCTCCTTCAGACGTTACAACATTTAGGAAAAGAAGTGAAATAGTCAATTTGAAAACCTTAAGTAAGTTTTTTTATTTTTGGACACTTTTATTTTTTTAAAAATACATTTATTCTAATGTACCATTTATTGATAGCTTACTTGTCGAGTGGAGAGAATACTGAATAAAAATCCAAAGCTAAATATAAATGCGACGAAAGAAGCAAAACATATAACATAAAAACAAAACAAAAGAATAAATAAATAAATAAATAATAAATAAAGTTAAAAACAGTTTGATATTGAATGAATATTACAACACCTGCATAAAAGCGTGTCTTATATGACAGTAATAAGAAACACGTCATCGAAAATGGTGGATATATATATATATATATTTATTTACAAGTACTTCTAACACAAAATATTACTTTAAATCCTTAATTTTTACAAAAATGGCGTATTCAAAACGTTTGATGCATAGAAAGTAATGTTCATGACCAATTTCCTTGTCTGATAGAAATTGCTTGATAAGTTTCGTTGTTTTTTAAGCTCGCTTGAAGTAAAATTCGAGAAAGCCTGATATCTTTTGGAAGTTTATAAGGGAAACGAAAACATTGCTAACAATAACATTACGTTCTTAACATATTCCTTCATGTAAAATTCTATCAAAAAAAATCTCCCAACATGTCGGCTTTATGTCAAGATTTCGACTTCGAAGCTTTTATAGGGAAACTTATCTTTTGCAATAGTGTAATTATTTTAAATATTGTACATATATTCAACTATAAGCTTATATTTAGCTGATAAGGATATGTCTATATGTCATCATATCATTGACGAAGTTGACGGTTTCTCTGATACACACACATTTAATTCTTTACTATATATATATATATATATATATATATATATATATATATATATATATATATATATTAAACCCAGCGGTTAGGGTGTTAAATGTATTAAACCCAGCGGTTAGGGTGTTATTCAAGCCTCGTCACTGTGTGTGTGTTCGACCCCGAGCGACTGCAAGTAAAAAACTATTGATATTGCAAAATTGCGGGCGAATGAACTAACAATTAAAATTGCGTTAAAAGTGCACATTAGTCCAATGCTGAACAGAAACACTTGCACACTGACGCACCACACGAACTTTTGTTTTAATAAAAGTTTTCTTGTTTCGAAGACACACCTGGACTTATTGGATACTTCTACTTAAGTATCACCTTAAATTGGGGTTTTACTAAATGAGCTGAGATGTTATGTTTAATTTTTTGTCTTTTTGGTTAAGAACCACTAGCGCAAGTTTAATCTGACAAGATCTGTTGGAAGGATGACGGACTGTCGATTAGAATTGTTAGGAAATCGTTTTATCAGAGTGGTTATATATCAAACCTGTTATGTAACTAATGCGATGCATAAGTATATGCTTTTTACAATAAATAAAATCGAATATAATGTTAAAGACTTTGTCTCTAAGGTTTTGCAGAGTTGAATGCCTTTGCAATAAATAAAATCGGCATGGATATCAAAGGGCTTTGTAACTAAGTTTTGCATAAGTGATTTCTGTTTTTAGAATGAATGTTAATACTATCGACATGATATGTTTAATAGTTTTGTCTAGAGATTTGCATATGTGCATGTATTTTTACAATAAATAAAGTCGAAACATGGATATATTGACCTACTTGCAATTTTTTAGTCTTGAAACCGTCTCATTATGGTAATGTAATTAATATTCATTGTCGGAGATTACCGATCGATCATATGAAACACGTAACTGTTAGTAAAAACTAAATGTGTGATTTATAACAATCCGCTGTACGTATAATCCCCTTACCGTCAAGGAATAAGTCATGACATAATCTACTACGATTACTCTTATCGAGTATATTTGAATTTAAAAACAACACCCTAAATGTTTATCTGACCCACTGGTCAAATCGATCCAACTTGTTCCAATTAGCTTAATATAATCTGTATTGCAAACCTGAGAGTAGCTTTAGCTCATCTGACAAATGAATGGGGAATATATGAAATATACAACTTGATTGAGTCTAGAACACAAAATATTAAGTCACTTAATTCCTTGTAGAATACATGCACTTAAAAATTCCCTTATATATTATATATATAATTTAGAAAAATTAAAAATAGAACAGAATAAAATCAAATCAAATAAATAAATTGATAAATAAATAAATAAAATTAATAAATAAATACATAAATAAATAAATAAATGAAATTGATAAATAAATAAATAAAATTGATAAATAAATACATAAATAAACAAATAAATAAATGAAATTGATAAATAAATAAATAGATAAAATAAAATTGTTAAATAAATAATAAAAATAAAATAAAAATAAAATTGATAAATAAATAAATAAATAAATAAATAAATAAATAAATAAATAAATAAAAGAAGTACAAAGAAATGAAACAAGAAAATAAAACATGAAAACAACTTATAAAAATTTGAGCAAAATGACAAATTACTTGTGTGTTTTAAAAGGGTTTAAACAATCTAAAACAAGCATTAAAGATGTTAGAAGGAAAGTAAATCGATATCAAAAATTAAATCTAAATGTAAATTTTAACTGGGTTTACGGTTATTTTAATCAAATGTAATTTTGTCTGTTGTTAAGTAAAAACCTGTAATTGGAAACATGTTTAATATACATATGATTTGTGTGTGTGTGTGTGGGGGGGGGGGTTGTTTAAAAAACTGTGTTTTCTTTGAAGTAGAACAAGAAGGGTGTACTTTATACAAATCGAGAGTAGACGTTTATATTATATCAAATTAATTCGAAAATAGGAATACACTTCTTGAAGAAACATATTTAGATAAGTTCAATGAAAAAATTATCGAATTCAAATATCCCAAGACGTTGCTAAAACCATTCAATTTATAGGAAAACGCTTGTCATGAATATACATGTAAATTGTTTAATTCTTAATGCAATTTAAATGGACATTGTTGTATTGTTGGATATTATAAGATGCACGAACATGCATTGTAATTTACATAACAACTAAATGAACATCTTCAATTAAACCAAATACATGTATTGTATCGACTGTCTGACTCGCAGTAGCATTAAATCCTCGTAAGAATTTTAAAACGCTCTGTATTTTTATATACTAGTACTTAAACTAAGATGGCATGTATTTTGGTTCAGTTAATATACGACAAAATGCATACGTCATAACGACGTCATTGTGACAAAATACAAACTTATTTATTTCTGTTCTAAAACCTTGAAAAACTAGTGCTACGGCAGACGTGAATCAGACAGTAGTATACATGTATACATGTAGTTTGTTTCATTACATTTACGAGAAAGGTGGTTTTTGGTTTATGAGTCACTATTTTGTGCAATGACAATTTGTTCTGGTAAATACTTTTTAAAAAAAAATCATAATGATTAAATAAAAATTAAAATATAATACGTTTTTGTTATTTTATAGATAACGTTTTCGTTAATTTTAAGAGTCGTTGGTGCGTTGTATAGTAAACGGAACACAGACAGAACATTGATTGTAAACTAAATGAAACAAGTTGATGACCCTCAAATAATACTTTAAACTTCACTAACTGACTCTTTCTTCATTGACTCTACAATTTCGGAAATTTTATAACTAGTAGCTCCAATTAGAGAAGGAAATTTCTAGAAAGGTTCATTCATAAATTAAATGATTAACACCACTAAATTTACCTAACGAGCAGCATATAGTCGCATCTCGGGGCGAGAAAAATGGTTGTACGATTGTTCTAAAAATTTCTATACTTCCGGAACAAGTCGCGTTATAGCGATTAGTTTATGTCCCATTTCGGCCAAAATATGGATCATACTGAAATTTTGGTTTGAAAACGCCAAAATTGACTTTTCATACCAAATTTCTGCATAAACAGCTCGTGTTTAAAAACCACTTTAGCAATGAATAGTGAGTATTTTAGAATATTTCTGCTTGAACAAATTTAAAATTCTGCGCATGACATTGCTGTCATATACAATTTTTTAAACATTTTATCATTCTATATATTTTAAAAATTTTATATATTGTCATCATATAGCATTTTTGAATGTATTGAACAATTTTTTTTTTCAAATGGTAGATGACGGTGCTATTACTTCCATTTCCTTGCCCTGGAAAGCTTACAAATAAAAGTATAAAAAAAAGAAAGAAAAAAAAACTGAGAATAAGACAAATATAAACATATCAAATTCTGAGACATGGACGCGAACGTAATTTAGTTTCTTTTAATAACAAATGTTCTCTGTGAAAAGTTCAGAAGGACATAAGGTGAAAATGTTAAATTATACCCCCAGTAACTTATTATGAAAAAGTATAAATAACACGAGTCCATACAATGCTTCGTGATTAATTATCGGGGTACATCTTTCACCAGGAAACTTCGTGCACGTATCATAGGAGTAATTATTTATTAATTATATCGACGGTTTAAAATAATTACACGGTTTTATCCATAAACACCTGTGTATTGTATACAATGTTTAATTGAACAAATGTGCTTTTATATATATATATATATATATATATATATATATATATATATATATATATATATATATGGTCAAACAAACATTACATATCTGATACCAAAATAAGCTTAATATGTCCTTGATCAAATTTGCGTTGGAAATATGTAGCTGAGGACTTTAGTTAACGAAAGTCGTTACGCTTTAACCTTTTCAGCTATATATATATATATATATATATATATATATATATATATATATATATATATATATATATATATATATATATATATATGCGTGTATGTGTGTGTGTGTTACATTCTGAGACAATATTTAATGTTAATTTTGGCTAGTTACGACAGTACTGAGTCTGAAAAAACCAGTAAATAATGATTTTAACATACAAAAGTGATTTATATTTATTTTTTGTATGCATTCATTTTAACATTTTGAAGAATTTCAAACCAATAGATATTTCAGAAAAAAAATTATTGCATATGCACGATAGAGATCAAGTATAAACTTGAAGTAATTTCACTTTTTACGGTTTTTAAAAACATAATTGGACTCACGTCTTTAGGTAGGACCCATTTGAACGATCACTCACTGAGTCTCCGAGACAGCATTTGCAGATATCGCTGCCACCTGGCCCGTCATTCTGACACCGGTCAATAGCCAGCAACATTACCTAACTTGCAGTTGCTAAAGATTATAACATGTTTGTCTGTCGGAATTCGAACACTGCAACCTTGGGATCGGAAGTTCGATACCAGACATATTTACTTGACATAATTTTTTATGTCTGTTAGTATGAATATTTATATTTTTCTAATACATGCAACTATTGATAATCATTAGTTATTCTTTTAAACTGTGTAGAAATGGCGATTATACTGTTATAACTTCCATTGCCGTGCAAAAAAACTAAATAATGCATGGTAGCGCGTTATGATCTGTTAACTTTGTCAAGCAATGAAGTTATAGCACTATAAACGCAATTGCTAGACAATTTGATGGTTTTATTTACATTTCTCAATTTTGAAAAATCTAATTTCTTTTATTAATACTGAAAGAAAGTCAAAACCCTTCCGGTTAGACATGCATGTCCAGTCGTTGTAACACCAATAAATGACTTCACACATATTATCATTTATAAGCAAAAAAAAAAATGTGAGTCATGTGATCAATGGAAATTATAGCTGATATAAATGCATTTAGTTTTGAACATAGTTTTAAAGAACAAGAATTTTGCTCATTTTAACGTGCAAATAAAACCCATATTTCAAGTGTTAAAATATATACTGTTTTTCCTTGCCTTCCGACTTCGACAGCTACTGGAGAAACTTTTAACACAATGGTGTCCTCATTCTGGTCCTCGGGTTTTGAACTGATTGTAAACACGCACTTTCTGTACTATTATGTCTACAACTACATCGCATCTTTAAATTAACGATAAGTATTTAAGTTGATTAAAATACAGAGAAAGTATAATTAATTAATAGTTCTGTGTAAATAATTTTTTGTCATTTCAAAGCTTATCGATTTCGTGTGTAATGTGTCATTTTAATTAACAAGATCAATTTTATTGAGTTCCCATTTTCAAACAAAAATCCACTGAGTTTTTATATATTTGAAATACCTCCTTGAAAAAAAAATATATCCAGAAACGCGACAATTTGTGCAAATAAGCCATCGAGAAATCGACAAAAAAAAAACAACAAAACCTTCTCTGTGTAAACCTAATTGTGGATTGTGTATTGAAAGTAATTTATTTAGAAATTGACGAAAAAAAAAAATTCAATTATCAAATCCCCCCCCAAAAAAAAAAAAAAAAAAAAAAAAAATATATATATATAAAAATAAATAAAAAAAAGTAGAAGAAAAACTATTAGCTTTTGACCTCAAGTGACAAATTGATTCCAGGAAAAAAACAATGCTGAATTGTTTTATAAGGTCCACGTTCAGAAGACGTTAGGGAGTCAAACGAATTGCTAATTGTGACATTTTCTTTTTGGCTATGTTATTTATATTATTTTTTTTTTTGTTCAATTCATGTTCCATTTTGAACTTTTTAAGATATACTTTTCAACCCTGAATCTGACGTTTAATACTTGAAAATCTTGTACCATACCTTCCAAAAGGTACAAAATCATTATACAAATGGTTGTACGATTTTGATTGATTATTCTGGCTATTGGCTTGTCTAGTTATCCAATTGGTCTGTGTTCTCTCTCTTTCAGATCCTGCAGCTAAACAGTCTCCATCAGTAGGAGGGATTGTCGATAAAAGAAAAGCAGCTACATATCTTAAAAAGAGGAATATGTATGACCAAAAGGGTATAGTTTGTGAATGCTGTTACAATAACTGTGAAATATTTGAGTTACAAGAATATTGCAATTATTAGAACAATAAAATATAGAATCAAAAAGAGCAGCTTTTTATACAGGAGACTTTTACCAAGGCCTTTATTTATTATCATAAAACATATTTTTTGTAATTTTGTCAACATTTTTGTTGGATAAAAAATAGGTCATTTTAGAACGTATGGTAGCAAAGATTAATTTTGCTCTTTTATATTAATTTCTTTCTTTAGTTTGGATCAAAAGATCTAAAAATTGAGTTGTATTTCTTTGCTCTTCAGAATGTCAGCATTAAAGTGATTCTTAACAATCTCAATTTGTATTTTTGTTCTGGGCCATTAGCAAATAGTGTGACGAAATCCAATAATAATATGGAATTAGAAGAAAATTGGCACTTCAAATACGGGTTCTTTTGATTTAAATGTGAAATAAAGTTGCCATAGAACAATAGTTAGAATAAACAAATTATTCTTTATAGCAAAAGCCGTTTTTGTGGGTTTAATTGTAAATGTCATATCGATTGACGCACAGAGTAGAGAAAGACGTGTCACGCAAAAACAAAATAATAATCTCTGCCCAATGCGAAAATTTTCCCGCAATTTACTTAAGACTAGGTAATGTTCCAATATAAATTAACCTTGTCTTGGATGAAAGTCCTTATTTTACAAACTACATCTTAAATCCATGCTTATAACCTACATTATGGTGCTGACAAATAAAAATAGTGCCATGTGCAATTCTTGTTTTGAAAAATTGCATATGACAAAAGTTAACACGCGTTGCATTAAACCAGAGACACCCCACTTTGTGTAGACCCTGCGTTTAACACAGGACCTTAAAACATATTTCCAATATAAGTGCAGAGAATAAAAGAACATTTCCATAATCACATTTCATATAGAGATTCATTTCTGCAACTTCACCTACAGCTGATGATGTTTTGAACAAGTGAAATAATTTGGATGTCAATGAGTTCAATTGTTCTTGAAGCTATTTCTCATACTTTTTTAGGTGTGTTCAATGGCCTTTAAGATGTACATGTATTTGTGTAGAATAACGCAGAAAACGAGAAAAAACGCTCGTATTCTCTTTTGGTCCTTTGGCTGAACAATGAACAATGGACCCGCGAATCATGATTTACGTGACATTTCAAAAGAACCCTCAATGCTGCAATTACAATAATTAAGCCCATTACCCTGGTAACTTAGCTTGAATAAAACCGACAACTTCGGTAGCTCAATTGGTAGAGGGTCCGGGTTCGTACCCCGACCAAGACTTGAAATTGGTAGTGACGGTTCTTTCCCCAAGCACTTAGAAATGAAAGACACGGGGTCCTTCGAAGACCTTAAAAACTGTTGCCCCGTGGCACGTTATAGAACCCCTCTGAACATTGCCATAAAAGCTATGCAAAGGTAAAAAAATTGTCACTTCACCTATAGCTGGTGATGCCTCGATATAAGTAAAATATACTTGATTGGGATGTAAAACCCCATTAAATCCATTTCAAATTAAAACGGGTGGTCATAAGCCGGATCAAAACATTTTGGACATTAAATCTATTTACTATGAAACTTTTGGTAACTTGTTTGTAAAAATTAGCAAAGATTTAGACAAGTAGACCGAATGACATAGCTAGCCTGCATACTTGTGTTGCAATTGTTGAGAAAACACTAAAAAAAACTTGCTTTATTTGATTTTGAACTTCGCTGCGTAATCAAAAAACTTTATAAATGTAACTGATCAACAAATTTAAAGTGAAGCTATCCGCGATCCTTACTGACTAAGTAAAAGGACTAAAGCAATTAATACCAGTACAAATATTTTTTTTCTAACGACTTGTCAATGAAGCATCTGTGCTCAATTTCTAGGTAATCAGGCATCTGATGTCCATTTCTTCTTTACAGCATATTTACATATTTCAGTTGTACATTTAAGTGAACGAAACTGTTCAAATATTCCTATCAAAGGAGTTTGGATATTTCTTCGAGAATTTATCTAAACAAAAAATGTTTGTTGTCACTAGAGCCGCCGACGTGAATAAACAGAATTTTAAGCTTATCTATTGATTAAAACATAAATCCATTGATTATTGAAAGAAAGGACAAGATGACATTAAAGTCTTAAGACGGCTGGATTTTCTGTCTTTACAGGTCGTATGAAGGGTATAATTAAAATCTATTAAGGAATAAAGATCTTATGTAGAGTTAAGTAGAGTAATGCAGTTAACTGACCCGGTCAAGAGTCTTTCATTTATGTCAAAGCAATCGGATTGAGAATGGAGGGGAAAACCGAGGTGTACAGAGAAAAGTAGGATTCGAACCTAGGCATTAAGAGGCGCTGTGATCCGTAAGCGCGCACTTTAGACCACTTGGCTACCGAGGTACCTGACTTTTGTAGGATTGTGTCGCTTAAAAATGTGCTTAGCAACATATAAAAAACAAATATTACATTATAACGAATAAAAAACACAATAAGAACAAGGTGGAATATTGCAAAAACTATCGGAATCGTTGATAAACAAATTTTGCAAAAAGGATGTTATGCAGTGGTGTGACAGTGGTTGATTGTTTCAAAAAATGATATAAGTCGAATAGAACTTTAGTTGTGATAATTTTTTTTCAAAATATTTAGTTCGAATATTTCCTGTTTTTATTTTATCCCTTCTTTCATGCCGTGCATTTTTGTACGGCAGCACAAAAGTGACACAAAAATATTTTTATATCACGTGCTCACGTGAAAGCCATTGTCAGCTCTGTGCCGCCGTATTTTTGTACCAGGATGTAAAATGTTGTGGTGGTAAAGGCCTTTTAAACAGTTGCTAAAACCACACTTGATTGTTTCTCTAAGAACATTGTCCCAATTTGATTTACTCGCTATATATATATATATATAATAATAATAATAATAATATTATTATTATTATTATACATATTTTTCTCTAAATTAGATAATTAGTTACAAAAACAATAAATGGAATTAGAACCAAAGACCAAATGATATTCAATTTATTATGAAACATTAATAAATTTCACGCTTTGTTCCTGTGTCAAGGCTATTAAATATGTTTGCCCCTTGCAAATAAAGTGGTAATGTTGACTTCATTCGTGAAGAGAGGATACTCTATTAGCTTTTAATTAGCTCATGACGTGTGCATGTGTTTAAAATGTGGGTGGAATCCTTGACCAAACGTTTTAATAAAGTTTTTTTTTTCTTTTGTACTAATTTTGCCATTGACTTATTGACACCTGCACAAAAAATTTACAAGAATTACTGAATGTTTAGGTATAAAAGTTCAGACTTATTTATTACTCAAAGAAAAAGAAAAGAATAAAATAGTTACTTGAAAACTAAGATTGGAACACCTGTGTGCTTATGCATAGGTTTAAAAGTGAACATTTAGAGAAATAATATCATACAATTGATCTTTTTTACATTTTAAAAAATCATTCATTTTGATTGATTGATTGATTGATTGATTGATTGGTTGATTGATCGATTATTATTTTGAGTCGGCTTCATAAATGCTTGTTCTTGACTTGCCAATATTTTCAGTATTCATTCTTTGTTTGCTCGTGATTCAAGCTTGTTTTGAGCATGAAATAATATACTTTTTCAATTTTTTGTGATAATCACTTTTAGAAAACTGCTACTAAAAACTTCTTGAAATACAATTATATTCATGCTTTTTGAAGATTTCAAAGCAACGCATGAGATCAAACCTCAAGATGAGGTATTACGGTTTTTAATGGTCGCGATAGTACTAAACATGATTTCATCATGGCACATTTTAGCCATTGCTTCGACAGAGAATTTTCGCCGAACATTTTTAACCGCCATAACCACATAATAATAGTAATTGGACATTTGACATTATATGTTTGACAGGAATGACAAGATGTCAATTTCATCCAGTTTAAAAAGGAAGTGTAAGTTACCTTATAATGTAACTAGCTTGTATTATAGCTCCGCCCATTACATTGATTGACGTAATTCTGTGAAGTAGTAGAAATCAAGTTAGTTGGTGGTAAGATTTTAAAGTGCCCCGAGAGAATAGAAAAGGCTTACTTTTGTACCCTTCATTAGAATTTAAATTTTGACTGAAATAACCGAAATTGACGAAACCAAGCAATTTTGAACGTTTCTGTGATTAATACAGTATTTTTTTCAAAATAAATAAATAAATAAAAATTAAATGGGTTTGGGGGGGGGGGGGGATACAAAAAGAAACCATAGAATCTACTTTGAAAAAAAACATTGTTCTTACCCAAGTTTAGGATTAAGCTGAAGACAATAACATGCACATCCTCTGAAACGTAAAATTACAAATTGTAAAAAATGATAAAGTTTGTGATGTTATGGACTATGGTAATAATTGGAATAGTGTGACATTGAAATTAACGATAGAAACTACCTAATGAAACAAATAAAATGATCAAAATTACAGAATTTTAATTATAAAGTGCGCTTACTGTTCACAATGCTGCCTGTCACCGCCTAGGTTCGGATCCCACTCGAGCAGATCCTAGTGTGAGAGAGTTTGCTTGCCGAAAGCCAGTGGTTTTTTCTTGACACTCCGGTTTCCTCCAACGTTCCAAGACATACCGCCTTTATATTAGTTAAATAATCTTGACTGGTGAAGAAAATTCAATTCAACCCAATCTTCCTTACAAGGGGCAACGTCAAGGATATCCGACATCTGTAGGAGGACAGATCAATGGAGGTCACAGTCACGTGATTAACAAGCTTTTCCCGGGCGGATTCAGCAGAACAGTGACAGAAAAGATAAGCATATTTATAATACTGCTTTAGACACTTGTATAATTAATCCATTAGATTTTGAATTCAAACAGCCTTCAGAGAAAGCGGATTGAAATCGCGTCATAATTTTCAGTAAAAATATTGGAGGAAGTGATTTCGTTTTAGATGTAATTAAAAATGGTATTCAATTTCATTTATTACCTTATTTGTAAAAATATTTAATTTAAATAATAAATCAGTGATAGAAAACACTGATTTCGTTACACAAGCTGTTTAAGATCATGTTATTAACAGGTGCGCTATTAAAGTTTCAAACAGGTGTTGTTGTTTAACGTCGCATCAGCAATTGTACTATGGATAAATCTAACAACAAGGTCGTGTATAGTGAGATGTGCAAGTGTTTAATATGGTCTGCAGTGTAGGAGCGCGCTCTTACGGAAAAGTTTGGTGAGGTGCTAGCTCACTGAGTAAGTATGTCGCAGACAAACATACCACATCCCCAGTCCATTATCATTGCACCGGGTGAACTCTATCCTCTTGATGCTGAGTGCCAGCGAAGACGCAGTTTCTCAAATTTTCAAGTCTTATGTATGACCCAGCCTGAGTTCGAACCCACAACCTCTCGCTCTTAAAGTTTCTTATATTTTTAATTGTTAATCCGTGTGTATCTATACAAAAGTATTTAAACAAAAAGTCAATTTTAGATTAAAAACAGGTAAATAAACACATTTGGAAAGATAAAATTAAAATTTGAAGATTGGCGTTTAACTATGGATTGTTATTATAATTCTTTTTTAATCTCCCCATATCCATTAAATTCTATGTAAATGTTTTGAAAAAAATTCACAAAAATTTTCAAAATGGCTTGACTTCGTAGTGTTCAGCTAATTCTGCTGAAAATCAAGTTGCGACTATTTTGATATAGCTAAAGATTTTCAGAATTATTCAGGATTTTCATGGGAAAACAAACTAAACCTGTTTCTGTGCTTCCGATTGGAAAAAGTTCGGCGCCATTTATCTTCTACGAAAGCGTTATGGCGATATAGTGTAATTTTTCATATTTTGCACTAGTTCGCCACGGCAGATTAGTAATTCGCCATTGCAGAAAACTAATTTGCCATAGCCGTGTTAATAAATTACACAATGTCGCAACAACTGTGAAACACATGTACCAAATGTAAAATATGATAATGTTCCATATGCAATAATTTAACCAAAAAAATAATAATAAATAAATAAATAAAAAAATATCATCATCAAATGACAAGACAAGAAAATAAGAGAATTATTTGGGTATAAACTAATGTTTTGTGAAATGCTAGTTTTGTTACACCAACTGTTGACAAAAGTAAGGTTTCTTGTCAATAATGAAAAATCTGTCTGATCCTCAATAAACTGCATTTAATTGATTAGGATAAGATTGAAATTCTATAAGTCATAAAATTAAAATACCAAATTCTAGAATTAGTGATCTCATTGTATTTATTAATGAAATATTTAATAAGTTACCATATGTGACAACTCGTAATAATATTCCAATTACCGATCGTATTAAGCATATGGCACCTATAGTTGGTAACATCACACGTTTTATGAGAGGATGAATGCATAGATTTATAGTTTCATGAACGACGTGGGATTCAGTTTTGCATCTTACAGATCGAATTGTAATAAATGAGATTTGATTTTTTGGATAAAATCAAGTGATGAAATTGATTATTCACGAAGAATGATAAAACATGATATTCCATCAGTAACTACGTATCCTGATGTTGGTGATTTTGCATGTAGTTGATATTTTGATAAAAAAAAATTTCAAATAAGATGTGGCCAATTTCTGCAAGAATAATAAGCTCTACTCGGAAGAGTAAATTGGATTAATGGTGTTTTACGCCCCAGTCAATATTCTTTTACTTATATCGAAGCGGTCAGTTCTGGGATGGTTGAGGAAATCAGAGTACCCGGCCGAAGAAAACCACTGACCTTCAGCAAGCAAACTGACAAACTTTCTCACACTAACATCTGCCCGAGTGATATTCAAACTTTTGCGTTGAGGGCACTGTAATCTGTAAGGATGCGCTTGAGACCACGCGGCCAAATCCACTTGGAGGACTTAAAAGCAATTGAATAAGCTTTAATAAGTTTTTGTCATAAGTTGAAGGGTAGACAAATTAAATGGTATATTGATTACCAAAACTGTGTCGCCAAATTGTGTTACTGTTGTACAATCGGGAGTATATAACTGCATTTTTACATGAACTTTCTAT
The DNA here is from genome assembly GCA_029721355.1 of Tegillarca granosa. Taxonomy (NCBI): domain Eukaryota; kingdom Metazoa; phylum Mollusca; class Bivalvia; order Arcoida; family Arcidae; genus Tegillarca; species Tegillarca granosa. The sequence goes on from CM056596.1 coordinate 29,141,942, forward strand.
TTTTAATCTAAAATATCTTTTGAAAGTTGCAGAGTGTTTTGGGATAGTTAACCCTTTTGGTTCTTTTTAGTGCAGAGAGTAGTAGAGGGAGTTGAGTTGAGTAATGGTGTTTCACGTCCCAGTCAAGAGTATTTCGCTTATATCGAGACGTCGCCAGCTATAGGCGAAAATGCACAAATTTGCCTGTGCGTTGCGCTAATGGCACTATACAACAGAGTTCTTTATCGTGCCATGCTTGCCATGACACCGAACCTCGTTTATTTTTAAAAAAATACGACTTTCATTTCGTAATGCCGAGTGCTTGACGAAAAAACTGTCACTACCCACTTTCAAGTCTTGGGTCAGACCAGGCCGGGGTTCGAACCCATGACCTCCCACTAACGAAGCGAGTACTCTACCAACTGAGCTACCGCAGTGGTAGTAGTAGAGGGAGCTTGGATAGTGTGGATATAACGATAATCTTCGAGATTAAGGTATGACTCCAATGTGTTTAACTGGTTTTGCAGGATTTTTAAGATCTTCAGAATTAGGGGAATATTTGAGTATGTGATATTGCATTTAAGTACATGTAAGTTCTATTTATATACATAGCTGTCAAGGTTTTCCAAAGTTAAGCGTGTATGATTTCGAAAAATACATGCAACAAAGTCGCATGCCCGCCAGAGGATCCGAGGGCGTCCCCCGGATAAAGTTTATAAAAATGATTTAAAACATGCATTCTCCTGCAATATGAGATATCAACAACAACACCGACACAATCTACAAAACTATGGAGAGAGAGAGAGAGAGAGAGAGAGAGAGAGAGAGAGAGAGAGAGAGAGAGAGAGAGAGAGAGATTATTCATTATCAGCTCGGTACGAGTTTAGTTCCAGTTGCTCAAATTGGAAACAAACTTATAATAAAAGAGCTATGTCGGCAGTTTTTATTTTCTAGATACATGCAGTTTGATAATGCTTGTTTGTAAAAACATAGCACGGAGCGTGATTTATATAAAAATGCTTGTGATTATAGAGAAAAGTAAAACTGATAAATACAACATTTCAAAAGTGAGGCACTGAAATCCACTAGGTCACATCTCATTTAATACTGCCTTCTGGCTCAGAAGCAAAACGTCCACTTCAAGAGTGGGGGAGGGGGTAATTGTTTTTAAGCAGGTCCGACTAAATATGACTGTTTTTTGGCAGTGTCTGGATGATTTTACTAGGAGATTGAGGTGTTTTTCTACAGTAGACGACTGTGTGAGCTCGCACATTAAAATCTCTCTGAGTTAAAAAAAAAGAAAGGCATATTATAAAACACACTCTCATTTCTCGCGCCCCAGTCAAGATTTTTTAACATATTTCTAAAATAACAGTTCTGAAACGGTAGAGAAAACCGGATACCCGAAGAAAAACCTCCGGCAAGAGAACTGAATAAACTTTATTAATAATAATAATAGCAAAATTAATACTTCAACACTAACGCTTAATGCATCTGTTGTTTATTGATTAGTTTGTGGCCTGGTGGAGCTCTTGGTCAGTGGTGACCTTCATCAAGACCAATTGTGAATACAGTGTACATCTAAAGTGCAAATCGCGGAGTTACAAAAGTCGCATATATATATTGCGTATTGAAATCACGTGGAATTTAAGTTAAAATAAAGTAGAACACAACTCGATGATTATAACAGCGGTAGGTAGTTAAAGTTCATATGAATAATTAGAAAATAAAATTAAAGTTCTTCGACATTAACCAATGATTAGCAATCCAGAACAACAACCGGCGTTGGGATTTGTTTTCTTTCTAGTTTAATAATACATGTAATAATAATAATAATAATAATAATAATAATGGGGATAAAAAACAAACGTACACTGGGATCATAAAATCATATAAACTTATTATTATGACTTTGTCTCAATTTATGTACAAATTTCTACCGCGGTCGCGATGGCCAGC